>JARYGA010044556.1:0-17115 GCA_030545235.1 Helianthus tuberosus
ATAGCCCTACTCTACGTACTGATTAAAAGATTGTTAGGGTGTCCGGAGTGATGCGGCAAAGGGGAGTGGCAAAGGGTTTTGCCGCGCGGCAACACCGCCGCCGGCACCCTTTGCCGCTCGGTTTCATTGCCAAATCGGTGTAGGCTTGCCGAAGTGGTGAAGGGAGGGTATGTCAGAGAGGGTAGTGTGGGGTGTGGTCTATTTCAATCTCAACCAATCACACATTTTTCCTTTTTTTTAAATAGTTTACCACTTCACCAAGTGTCTAATCATTGCCAACACTTTTGAGCATAATTTACCACTTTGACATGGCACACTCTCATTGGTTGATTTTTTAGTTTGCACTCTCAAATGTCTAACCACTCCTTATACTCTTAGTATCAAACATTGGAATGGCATTACTTCTTTTCAAATATTAACTACAAAATAGATAATGGTAAAAATAATAAAAGTTAAGTTTTATTTATTTTCTTGACTTTTTATTATATTATATATTTATAAATTATATATTGGCATCCGGTTCGTAAATTCGGTCCGACCGGTCCGACCAGTGAACCAGTAAGATGACCGGTTCGTTGTCCGGTCCGGTTTTAAAAACATTGCTATTTAGCCATTTAGGTGATTATTTTACCATTTCTTTATAATTGGTTGGATGACACATGACACTTTTTAAATTGTTCTTACAGTTTGTATACGAAATATGATTTGTATTTGATCTACTCCTTTTCTTGAATGTAAATTATGTTACTTTAATTATTTATATTAAATTTTATTTAGAAAGATATATAGCATGGGTATTATAAATACACTCCATAAAAACTTACTAGCTTAATATATATTAAGTTAAAAAACTATAATAGTCCAGAAAACGATAAAGACAACAGAATTGAATAATTTATGATATACAAAATGGTCCCAATGGAAAGAAGATTGAATGCTGGCAGCCATGCAATGACCTTAATAGTCATAAAAATATTTCTTATATATAGGGAATCAAACATAAGCTGATAAACAACAAGCTCTAAATACACCATTAATGGAGAACACATTTGAAGAGCTTGTATTCATCCCTGCACCAGCAGTTGGTCATATAATGTCCGCCATGGAGATGGCAAAAGTACTCGTGAACCGTCATCAAAGCCTCTCTGTAACCGTTCTTCTAGTGAACCCTCCTTTATCCATGTTGGCTCTCACAACCTACATCGAATCGTTGGCTAAAAAAGCTATCGAACGCATTCGATTCATCAAACTCCCTCAAGATCAAACTCCACCAAAACTCGACTCCAAAGTTCCCTTGATGTCCTTCTATGAGTTCATCAACAGTCATTCCAAATATGTCAAAAATATATTGGAGGAGATGATAAATCAAACCGGTTCCCGTAGGGCGGTTGGGTTGGTCGCTGACTGGTTCTGCACCGGCATGATAGATGTGGCTAATGAATTTAATCTTCCCTCATATGTGTACTTCACCTCAAGTGCTGCTTTTCTTGGCTTTAAGGTGCATTTTGAGACACTATATGTGGATCAGAAGCAAGATCTTTTGGAGTTGGCTAACTCGGAAGGTGAGATAGTTATTCCGAGCTTTGTAAATCCTGTGCCCATGAGGGTTTTTCCGGAGTTGTACCAGAAACAAGACGGGTTGGACTTTCTGATTTGTACTATTGGGAGCATGAGAAAGGCTAAAGGGATCTTGATTAATACATTCTTGGAGTTGGAAACACACGCGATCAATTGGTTTTCGGGCACTAACTTCCCGCCCGTGTATCCGGTGGGACCCTTACTCAATCTAGACGGTGTAGCTGGAAAAGCCGATGACACGGATATGTTTAGGTGGTTGGACAGTCAACCACAGGCGTCAGTGGTGTTGTTGTGTTTTGGGAGTATGGGATGCTTTGACGAGGCCCAGTTAAAGGAGATTGCACGTGGTTTAGAACGTAGTGGTCATCGTTTTGTGTGGTCCGTACGCCGACCTCCTCCACTAGAGAAATCATTTGAAGTGCTCCCAGATGATTATGATGACCCGAGAGTAGTGTTGCCAGATGGTTTCCTCGAGCGCACCTCGGGAGTAGGGAAAGTGATTGGATGGGCCCCGCAGGTTTCGTTGTTGGCACACGAAGCAGTGGGGGGATTCGTGTCCCACTGTGGGTGGAACTCGATGATAGAGAGCTTGTGGTTTGGTGTACCAACGACTACATTGCCGATATATTGTGAGCAACAAATGAATGCGTTTGAAATGGTGGTGGATCTGGGACTAGCAGTTGACTTGAAATTGGATTATAAGATCAATGTGATAAATCCGGAGGGCGATACGGTCATTGTAATGGCAGAGGAGATAGAGAGGGGGATAAGAAGTGTAATGGAGGATAACGAGGTGAGAGCAAAACTGAAAGAGATGAGCAAAATGAGCAGGGCAACGGTGGTTGAGGGTGGTTCATCATATACTTCAGTTGGCTACCTCATTAAAGATATGATGAGAAATATCATATAAGTTTGAGTATTGTAAGGTTTACTAATCTACTATTAGTTATATCCTAATGTTTTCTGGTAGGAAGCAAGGCCGAAAAAGTAAAATTGCAAGTTTTATTTTTACGTGTTTTTAAATTATTACATGCTTGTGACTTATATTGGGATCTTAGTTTTGCATAAACCATCCCTTAAAAACCAATAAAAAGATATACAACAATTGGTTGCCATTGTGTGTGACGTGGTCGCTTCGTTGGGGTGTGGTTAGTAACCATCAATGGCAAACACAGTTGCAGAGCTTGTGTTCATCCCTGCACCAGTAGTTGGTCATATAATGTCCACAATCGAGATGGCTAAAGTACTCGTGAACCGGGAATCAAAGGCTCCCAGTAATCGTTCTTCTAATGAGCTCCCCTGACCCTGTCCCCACTCTCACAATCTATACCGAATCGCTGGCTAAAAACACTATCGATCATCGCATACGATTCATTGTACTCCCACGAGATCAAACATCTCCAAAGATCAACGCCAAAGCTCCAGTTCGTTCTTTGATTTCGTCAACAGTCATTGCAAACATGTTAAGAAATATCGTGGCCGACATGATGAATCAAACTGGTTCGGGTAGGGTAGTAGGATTTGTCATTGATGTAATATATGTGCGGGCATGATAGATGTGGCTAGTGAATTTGATCTTCCGAAGTATGTGTTCTTCACGTCTACTGTTGCTTATCTTGGCTTTAACTTGTATGTCCCGAAACTCTGTGTTGATCAGAACCAAGATCATGTTATTGAGCTGACTAACTCAGACGGTGAGATAGTTGTTCCAAGTTTTGTTAATCCGGTGCCGAAAAAGGTTGTCCTTGCCAGGTAAATGAGATATAAAAACAGAAGAACTTATTACAACCTACCTCATCTTCATATTGATATCCAGTTATAAAAAATTCGAAACAATTGGCCATTAACCAGTGATTTTCCAATTAAAATAAATCAAGTAAAAATTCATATCGAAAGTTGAAAGCATATTAATATAATATTCAAAAACACAATAATTGATAAGGGTATCATAATTTAATATCTTATGCCAGCAACGCAATGACCTCACAAGTTAGAAATCTATCATATCTTATAGACGATGAGACATAAAAAACAAAACAGGCTCTAAACTAACCATCACTAATGGAGAACACAGTTGCTGAGCTTGTGTTCATCCCTGCACCCGTGGTTGGTCATATAATGTCAACCATCGAGATGGCAAAGGTACTCGTGAAATGTGATCAAAGACTCTCAGTAACCGTTCTTCTTATGAACCCTCCTTTCTCCATCTTGGCTCTCACCACCTACATCGAATCATTGGCTAAAAACACTATCGAACGCATACAATTTGTTCAAGTCCCTCAAGAGCAAACACCACCAAAGCTCGACCCCAAAGCACCGTTTACTTCCTTCACTGAATTCATCAACAGTCATTGCAAATCCGTTAGAAATATATTAAAGGACATGATAGACCAAACTGGTTCCAGTAGGGTGGTTGGGTTGGTTGTTGACATATCATGCACATGCATGATAGATGTGGCTGATGAATTTAATCTTCCCACATATGTGTACTTCACTTCTAATGCCGCTTTTCTTGGCTTTAAGTTGCATTTCGAGACACTATATGTGGATCAGAACCAAGATCTTATTGAGCTGGCTAACTCGGAAGGAGAGATAGTTATTCCGAGTTTTGTTAATCCGATACCAATGAAGGTTTTTCCAGATCCGTATCAGAAACAAGACGGGTTGGATTTTCTGATATGTGCTATTGGGAGAATGAGAAAGGCTAAAGGGATCATGGTTAACACGTTCTTGGAGTTGGAAACACATGCAGTGAAGTCGTTTTCTGGCACCAATTTCCCGCCAGTGTATCCGGTAGGACCCGTACTCAATCTAGACGGTGTAACCGGAATAGCCAACGAGAGTGATGTATTTAGTTGGTTGGATAGTCAACTGCCAACCTCGGTAGTGTTGTTATGTTTTGGGAGTATGGGTGGTTTTGATGAGGCCCAAGTGGTGGAGATAGCTCGTGGTTTGGAACGAAGTGGTCATCGATTTGTGTGGTCTCTGCGCCGACTGCCTCCACCCGAGCAATCATTCCAAGTGCCCCCTGACGATTATGATGACCCACGAGTGGTGTTGCCAGATGGGTTCCTGGAGCGCACCTCGGGAATAGGGAGGGTGATCGGATGGGCCCCACAGGTGTCGTTGTTGGCACATGAAGCAGTGGGGGGATTTGTGTCCCACTGCGGGTGGAACTCGATGTTAGAAAGCTTGTGGTTCGGTGTACCTACGGCTACATTGCCAATGTATTGGGAGCAACAGATGAATGCATTTGAAATGGTAGTGGAGTTGGGATTGGCAGTTGACTTGAAACTTGATTACAAGATGAATGTGCTCAATTCGGAGGGCGACATGGTCATTGTGACAACAGAGGAGATAGAAAGGGGAATAAGACAACTAATGGAGAATAAAGAGGTCAGAGCAAAAGTGAAAGAGATGAGCAAAATGAGCAGGGAAACAGTGGCTAAGGGCGGTTCATCATATTCTTCCATTGGTTACATTCTTAAGGAAATCATGACTAATATCATATGAGTTTTCAAATTTGTATGAATTACTAATCTACTATTAATTATACTAGGTGTAGCACCCGTGTAACCAAACGGGTAGGTTTAGTAATGATCGAAATCAAATACTAAAAAACAGATTATAATATATCATTTAAATTTTGGTCTTTAGTTATATATCTTTATAAATTAATGTTAAAAACAGTATGTGTGACCACACGGGTAGTTTTAATAACCATCGAAATAGATTATAATACATCATTTATATTGTTTGTATTTAATACAACTAATCAAATGTTATTGATCAGTTCAATAAAGACCCTTATATTTGATCCAATTAAGCTTAATAATAGATTAGATTTTGTAGGCCCATTAAAACCCTTATATCAAATCCGGCCCCAAATTCTAATCACTCATCTACCGTTCCATTTCCATCTCCGAACTTCGAAGGGCGACAAACCAACGACAGGGAGTGTTAAAGATTTTTCCTTATCAGCAAAAGGTAATCGAAAACGTATTGATTCGATTTTTGATCTTAGGTTTGTTCTTTTATATGAACTGTAATTTGTGATCATGTTTGTTTATTTGATTCGTTATACTTCAGATTCCATCATATGAATGTTCGTATTGATGTTCGATTGAAGTTTTTACTTTTGTATGGATGTTCGATTGAGGTGTAGATATTTAGGGCTATGTTAAAAATGATTGTTTATCAGTTGTTGTATAAAGTTTTTTTAAGATTATGATGTTTAGTAAACTTTCAGTTGGTGTTCTTGACAGATTTTATCAGATTATATTTTACATGTTTGGGGTTTTGTATCACACTGTCAAAAATAGAAACATATTAATAAGCTTTACAAACTCTTGGCATCGAAAATAACATTTGGTATTTCACATTGTTGACATTGAATATACCCAAATAACCTTTTAACGTTATATAATATTTTAGTCTATTAGTTATACTCTTTTTAATTGCATTAATTAGAATAATCTTTTAACGTTTTTCATAAATAATGCTCATCAACTTAAAATCATTGTTGTTGATACATCTGTTGACTTTAGTTAACAGATGGATGAAAATATATGTTTAAAATCACTGTTGGGTTAAACAGTGTTTTACGGAGAAAACAGTGGTTTGACATTGGACAAACAGTGGTTTGACCATGGTGAAGCAGACTTTTGAACCACTAAGAGTCATAGTTTTGCAAACCGTGGTTTGACTTTGGTCAAACAGGCTTTGGTCAAACAGATTTAAAAAAAAAAAAGTGGTTTGACTTTGGTCAAACAGTGGTTGCATACTAATGCTATTTCCTTTCATCATGTTCTCTCAGTTACTTACCATCTTTTAACGTTTTTCTCTTTTTATAGAAAGATGTATGGTTTTGCTTGTTACATGACCGACAACCAAATGAAATCTTTGGTTAGTATTTTAATCTCAGATATGGCGAATTTATTTTCTTTATAACATCATGTTAGACAGTTCTGATTTTAATATACTTATACATAGGTTTTGCCAAAAAAGTATAAACAATGGATAAAAGAGTTTAACTATCCTGTTGGGTTTGTCAAAGTACAGACAACTAATGGGCAAGTCTTTGAAGTCAAGATATATGATATAGGAAACTTCTATTATCTCTACAATGGGTGGTATTCCGTAGTTCAAACTTTGAAACTACAATCTGGATCATGGCTCGTATTTCAGTATGAAGAAGCATTACAAAGTTTCCGGATATTTTATTTCTATGACAATATTGCATTTGCTCCATCTGATTATTTTTACTACAGACCCAATGGCGATTTTGATAAACCTGATGCTATGGTATGTAGTTTGCAATCTGGGTTTGGTATATTTATTATTGTTTCTTATTTATTATGGTTCCGTATATGAAACTACTAATATTTTTTTTCTCGTTGTAGCATATCAATCGTTTATTTGTACATCACAAGATGGACAATACCATTCCAAATTATTCGGTTGTTATTAGAGGTCCTGGGAAGCATAAATTTTTTGTTCGAATGGATGTTAGTGACAATCAGCTTTACATAACAACTGGATGGGATCGGATTAAGAAGAAATTTTCACTAAGTGATGAACATCTTATTGTGTTTGAAATGATTGATCTTCACACTTTTGATATGTCTGTTTTCAATTGTTCCAAGGATGCTGATCTAATGTTGCCACCGGAATTATATGCTGCTATTAAGGAAGAAGTGGTAGAAGAGGTTATCAGTATCTCTGATGGTGAAGATGTGGATGACATAACTAAGGACAATGAAACTGAAATGCTCGCTATAACTACGAACAACGAAACTATTCCAATAGTTTTCCGTGTGGACAATCAATTTGTAAGTTTCTGTGACCAAAAAGTACTAACAGGACCTTACATTGTGTTAACCGTATTATAATACTATGTTTGTTACAGCGCATTAAAAAAGTTCTTGGTAAAAAACTTGGCTTGGATAGGAAAAGAACTTTAAAGATTGTAGATGCTGCTGGAAATGTTTGGGATGTTCGAGTTGGTATCGAGTCTCCTGATGATCGGTTTTACATAAAAAACATGAAACAGTTTGTGAAGGATAAAAACTTGGTTCCTCGTGAAGAGTTTACCCTTAAGTTCGTCATGGGTAAAGGTGTTTTCTTGTTTGACTGAATGGTTGTGGCGTTTTTTCAGATAATGTTATTTTGTATGGAAACAATGTTTTTTGTTTGTGGTTGCTGGTTTACTCAAAACACTTTTGTAAAGGTTGGTAGTATAGTTTTGATGTTGGTGGTACGAAGGGTTAGCTACTGAAAAGTTTTTAATTCATATGTTACTGAAGCACAAACAAACGGTTGAAAGTATTACTTGTGTTAGTTATTTCTTGTCTTTTAGATATATGTTATTGTTATTTATCTTTCATTATTTTATAATTGTTAAAGGTATCATTTTTTAAAAATGTATACTATATTTTAAAACAATTCTGTAAAATAACATCCATTATTATTAGATAAAAGAAACATGTTCATAGGATGTGCAAAACATAATACCAAATAACTTCAAACATTAAAAGACTTTTCTTCAAAATGCTATTTCTACAACGACTATAGATTTTGTAGAACTTCTTTGTAGACCACGTTAGTTGTGGTTTTACACACTTGTTTTCCCCTGTCACATATCAAGATCTTCAAACCCTTCCTGCTCTTTACTCGTGATACAGCAACGTATAGTTGTCCGTGACTAAAAACCGGCCTTGGAAGATATAAGCCTACACGTTCAAGTGATTGTCCCTGGCTTTTGTTGATGGTCATTGCAAAGCATAGAGATAATGGGAACTGTCTTCGTGCAATTTTCACCGGTATTCTTTTATCGGACGGTGTCATTTTCAATCTTGAAATCAAAGTATGATGACCTATATTATTTCCAGTAATAATCTTTGCTTCGATTACAAGTTTTCCAAGTTTGTTACTTGAAGTCGTGTACCGTTACACATACCATTTGTTTGATCAATGTTTCTAAGTAACATTACCGGAGCTCCAACTTTGAGAACCAATTTATGGTTAGGTAATCCTGACAGATGCAATTTGTTTAATACATCCGGAGGAAACAATGCCATGTTAAGGTCGGTTTGATCCTCAGACTCACATAAAGTATCTGAACTGAGATATATCTTTTCTTCACCAGGCATACTATTTAACAGTTCTGTATTTATTGAATCCACAACTTCATTTGTGGGTGCAAGAATGGCTCTTTGTTGGAAGTAATTTGAATTGCATAAAAACTTTTGCATATCCGGATATGTGAAAGCGATCAATGAAGATATAGGATTGACTGCATCGAGTATAAGTAAATCATCTGGAATTTGAATTTCCACTTCTCCATCATTTGGACCACCAAGTAGACCATCACCAAGCCTTAAAATCCATTCAGCAAATTCCTTGGTCTCGTTAAAATTACTTGATTTGGTACCCATTTTTAACCTCATGTTTTCAGTTAACTTGAGTAACTGACAATCCTGCCATATATAAGAAGAATTCAATGAAGAATTTACAATCATGCTTCTGGTACCTTTTGGAATGACTGGAAGGATTTGTCTAAAATCACCGCCAAAAAGCACAATCTTTCCACCAAAAGGTTTTTTCTGCAAGGACGGATTATTGGAACGGGCTATATCTCTCATTGTTCTATCCAGAGCTTCAAAACAATGTTTATGTGTCATTGGCGCTTCATCCCAGATTATCATCTTAGTTTGTTTGATTAAGCCTCCTAGCTCACTGTTTGGTTCAATAGAGCATATAGAATCCTCGTTAACATTTATCGGAATTACAAACCTGGAATGAGCCGTTCTACCACCATCTAATATAAGTGATGCAATACCACTGGATGCAACATTCAACACAACTTCACCATTGGAACGTAACGCAGCTGCAAATGTTTTCCATAGAAATGTTTTACCAGTTCCACCGTAACCATATAGAAAGAAAACTCCTCCACTTCCTTTAACAACTGCATTCATGACGGTTTGATACACTTTTCGCTGTTCATCAGTTAAAGATTTTAGGGAAGCTGCAAGTTCCTTTTTTAAGATAGCCCGATCATACGAAAGTTCCTTCATTATCAATTGATTGTTCAATGCTGAAGTGTAGTTGTCAGGAACATTTGGCATGTCAGTAAAGTTGCTTAACGTACTTCCATAACCAAGTAACAGTTTTTCGATATGTGCTAAGCAAATGTTTTCAATCTCTTCCTCTTTAAGAACCAAATCTAAAAAATACAACAGATGTTTTGTAATTAGATTTTTTAAACACTTGATTAAAGTAAAATGGAATTTGAAATTTTATTTAAGTTTTTAAAATTACCAGGAATACCAGTAATCACTGATATAATATATCTTCACATAATAGAGATTTTGTTTCCTTCCAGAAAATACCCGGTCTAGAAATGGAGTTTGACATCAAGAGCATTACAAAAAATGTACGCAAGAAATCAGAAGTAGCCCATGCACTTGCTTCATTAATGGCCATTAAATACTCCTTATCATCGTCCAACAGACCGCGAGCGAAACATGCATCTTTAAAAGTATGATATATTTTTCCATCAACTGTTTTTATATCATTGAAACTCATTGGTCATATAACGTGATTCAATAAAATTCTCAAGAAATAACAATCACCAAGTGATGGAGGTACATAATGTATCCTACCAACTGCACCAAAGGTTTTTTTCTACGTACCCACTTTCGTGTTTTGCGTATCCATACAAAGTATCTGGGGAACTCTATATACTTCAAAGTTCTAGCAAATGCATCAGTTTGATTACATTTCATCCATTCTGTGAACATAGACATTTTCACAGTTGGGTTACTAACCACGTCACACAAGTTTGAATTATCTTCATAAACATTAGCCTGACCATCTTCACAGTGAAACGGTAATATTTCAACAGATGGAAGCCGATAGTGTATGTCAAACTTAAAGATTCTCCAAGCAGCTTCACATGCTGAAATATATCTACAATCAAGATATGCTTTAACTTCATCTACTTCTGTTTCGTTTGAGAGATTTTCATTATTTGTCATTTCCTTGTTTTGAGGGTTTACATAAGCAGTGGAGGTACTTTCGTAAACAGAAGCTGTCACTCTATCCGGACCCTTATTAATGTATTTGAAGAGATATTTGATGGATCCGGTTTGGTTACACCACTCAACATTTATGTGGCACTGATACTTTTTGAGTAGCATAGCATTGTACGGAACCACAAACCTATTGTCAAGTAAGACACCATTTTTTCTACTTTGTTGCATGATTGACGACGTCGGTAGACAGGATATCCTTCAGAATCAACACAAGTCTCATCTACATATTTTTTCGGAAACTTCTTCGAACATTTTAAATTAACCATGCATGGAGAATGAGGATTGTCTGTACCACAAGGACCATGGATCATAAATTGTTTGACAAGTTCATACAGTGAAGCATCCATCTCTTTGTCAGGTATTTCAGCACTAATAACCAAATAGATTTCTTTAGCCATTGGAAATTTGCTCTCGGCACTTAAGAACAAACATATATGAGCATGAGGTAGACCACGTTTCTGAAATTCGATTGTATAATAAAAAAAAGTGTTAGTAAAAGTATTATTTGAGAAATTAATGAAAACAATTTACAATGACTTACTTACTTGTATCTCACCAAAGAATTTATGTTTCTTGAAATCTTGAATTAGATGATTGGTTTTAATTTTGAATAACCGTGCGATAATATCTGGTCTATCTTGAGGGTTCAACCGTTTGTCTTTTAAACATCTATAAATCTCAGGCCAATTGGGATTACAAGTGACTGTTATGAAGAGATCCGGATATCCTACAGCTTTGCAAATTGCCATAGCATCTAGATACTTTTGCATCATATATCTCGCTCCACCGGTAAATGAAGATGGCAACAAAATTCTTTTTCCACAATTTGACGCATCGCTTTGGCCACTTTGAACACTTTGATTTAAATTCTTAAATGTTTGACTTCTAAGTTTGGGTTGTTGTGTCTTTATGTAAACTAACCGTGCAGATTCTATCATTGTATACGCATCAACTACAAACTGTTGGAATAGCTTTTGGGCATTGAGTAACAACGAAAATTGGTTGGCTCTGTCTTGTATTCTGTAACTAAAGAACTCTCTCATTGTGGTACTGGTTCTAAGTATGTCACAATCAACTGAAACACCTCGATGTTTAATACCAAGTCTAAATCCATCTTCTGCATATGGGAAGATAAGTGGATATTCCAATGCAAGATAAGAGGGATGAAGCTCACTGATTCTCTGGAGATCGCCTGATTTTGTTTGAACTATGATATCCCTTTTATCAAATGCTCCATCAAAATCACCAATTATTAAGGCAGCAATTTCTTCAGCAGTAGGCAAGTTAAAAATTCTACCATCCTTATCCCTTACTCCAATGAGCTTGAGTCTTACATTTTGCCAATCATTTTGTTTAAAACAATCTCGTACCATTCTAAATGACTTCACAAGTGGATTGCATGAATCCAACATTTTTTTAAGACTCGATATGATGGCAAGATCAAGTTGTTGTTTAGTGTCTCTCTTCGAACCTTGCTCGACACTGTGTAAAAAACGACATTATTGTATAGATCAGATATATATAAAATACTTGACATAAATCAAAATTTACTGAATGCTTAATTTACCTTACAGCCTATTGACGATTAAAATCCTCGTTTTGGGAATCATAAATATAAAGCTGTGAAAATTTGGGCTCTTCACCATCATTTGGTAGCAGACTACCAATGCGATGGTAATTGTCCTTGCAGTCCAAAAACATAAGGACCTTTGGTTTTTTGAAAAGTTTTAGAAACCTTGCCACCAAGGGACGTGAAGGAAAACATCATGTTATATGCTCGAATGTTATTCATGAAACTGCGGCTTTCAGGAGTAACTCTTTTGTAAAATCTTTCGAGCAGTGGAGGAGGAGCAGGTGAGGAAGGCAATTCAACGTCTCCGTTCGAACAACAAAGAGAAAAATAAGTTTTTTTAGAATCCAAATTACCTCTAAGCATTTCATCTTTCCAAATCATTGCATGACAGTAAGAACATACAAAAATAGCATCTCCATGATCAACGTATTCTACAAAATTATATAGGCAGATAAAAAAAACGATGATATAAGTGAAATATTAGGAGATTAATTCGTATTTGGAAAGATACTTTGATAACTTTAAGGAGGGTAGTTACCTCTTGCAATTCCGTAAATCTTTTTTACGATAGAAGATGGTAAACAATCCTCCGAATCGGGATCATCAAAGTTAGACCTTTCACCAGGGTAGGAATTTTCTTTTCCTGCCGTTTCATTTTGGAAAAGGCAAATTAATATCGGTTACAACAGATAGGAAGATAAGCAATAGATTCGACAAATATAGTGACTCAGAAACCTATATTTAGTTTTGCATTAAAAGTAAAACACATACTACTAAACGCTACTACGGAACATTTTGGCAACTGTCGAGAAGTTCTATTGTCAATATTCTGAGGAGTTGGAATATCACTTCGACGGGACCTTACTGTAACACGATCCACTTGCAAGACAAAATTTATAAATGTTATCAAACTTACATTAACATTCAATAAATGATTAACAGTAATAACAAAAGTGTATATAGCATACAGTTTGTAATATCTATTAATGGACTTCTATCAATTTTATGATTTGATGGTTGAAGAGGAGTGACCATTGAAGATGTCCTGCTTAAATCAGCTACAATGGATAAATCAAATTTACTTATATCCATGGTTTTCAAACTTTGTTTCCTCTTTCTAGAGTCATAAACACCATTATTAGCCTTTCCAGATTGTCCTAAAATTCAAACAAAGGGACAAGGGCAAATCAGATAGCATATCTTAAAAAAATAAGATTTATAACCTTACCAAGACTGGATGAAGTCAGAGGGATTGCACTAACACATGTTCGATCTAAATTGTCGGGCGTGTGACATGCTGTACATGAAGAGATTTGGTTAATTTATGCTACAAACACTTACAATTCTCACATATGACCATCAAAAACATACCTCCATTATCGTTTTTTGTGATAGTAACATTGCCCAAAAGTGTATCAATAATAGGTGGTGTCTGTACAAATTGAACCACACCCCTGTTTCTACGCTTATTCAAGATAGACTTTCTTATCTTCCTTGATTCTTTGGACTGTTGGGGACTGCAGTGTGGAAAATACTCTCTATGTCTTGGTATCAAATTCTTTTTACTCTCCATAACTGTACATAAGAATTGAGCACATATGTGTGATTTAGGGCTAGCTATAGGTGATTATTGTAATCACTGTCCAAAAAAACATTTATTCTCAACAGCTAGTGGTGATTGAAGATCCCTATTGAAAACCTACCTAAATGAGTGGATGATCACATCAAATGTTGAGAATAGATCTAAACAAATGAGATAGAAAAACCTACCATTTAGTGTTCATTGATTGCTTCCAAACTAAGAGCGTCTTGAATTATAGGTTGAGTTTTTGGCGCTAATTTTAAATCTTCATTTTGATTCATTCGAAAAAGAAGCTATAAACATAGCGGACAATATGAAATGGTAATTTAACATACCTGATTCATTTTGTGGGCCTTTGACAAGATTTTATGGTTCACAACTTATGGGCCAGAAATTATTGAAAGAATTAGACCATTTAATTGCAAAATTAAGCCAAATTTGGGGCCCTTTGGTTTTGTATAAAAAATATAACCAAGTGAAACTAAAAAATCCATAATTTATATGGATTTAAATAGTACATGTTTTTTTATCATCCTTGTCTTGGTTTTACCAATATATTGGTTCCTACAATAAAATTATTACAACGCGATCCACAAGATTTATATTTTGGAGTTGAAGTTTAATGATAGATTTTTACCGAGTCACATTGTCCGATAATTTATGTGCACCAAGAAATTTATATGGATTTAACTACTACATGTTTCTAAACATTCTTGTCTTGGTTTTATTAGGAATTCGTTGGACCCCTTAGAAACATCAAAATTTATATGGATTTAAATACTACATATTTTTTAATCATCCTTGTCTTGGTTTGACCTATATATTGGTTACTACAATAAAGTTACTATAACGCGACCAAATAACCAACTTATTTAAACTTGAAGTTTAACTCAAAGAATGATGTTTATGAATTATATCCTGTCATAACGAAATTCGATTTAACTCAAAAAATATAACGAAAATTGAAGACAAAGTGTTGCTATTTAATCGACTGCCCTAAGTCAAGTGCTGCTAAAGACCAAAGCCCGGCTTGGACTGAAGCAGTGGAATGAAGAAACAGTGGTTTACTTTGTCTATTGTAATAGTATCAGTGTTTAGCTAGCCGTAGTTATATGTAACAGTGGTTAAAGAGGAACGATAATAAGAGCCAAAACTGGTGAATGGTTGAATGATCAAATACTAAAAAACAGATTATAATATATCAGTGGATTCATCATAAGCAGCTGTTTGCATTAGACTTTAAATCATTCCTTTCATCAGAACCGCAGATGCTCAAAACATTTGTCAAAAGCTTATTCACTGTTGATTCATAAGAGGCAAACAATATGGTTCACAACAGCGGATTCATCATCAGCAGCTGTTTGCATTAGACTTTCCCCTTTAAAGTGTTTATAACATCTGATATGCCTCATCCACTGTTTATACACTACAAACTGTTGTCCATTAAGCACTGCTTGTGTACAACAATTGCTCAAGACAAAGTCCTGCTATTTAATCTACTGCCCTAACTCAAATGTTGCTAAAGACCAAAGCCCTGCTTGGACTTGGAATGAAGAAACAGTTGTTTACTTTGTCTATTGTAATAGTATCAGTGTGTAGCTAGCAGTAGTTATATGTAACAGTGGTTAAACAGGAACAGCTAAAAATAGCCAAAACTGGTTCACATCAGTGGATTCATCATAAGCAGTTATTTGCATTAGACATTCCCCTTTAAAGTGGTTATAACATCTGATGCATCTCATCCACTGTTTGCATACTACAAGTGTTGTCCCTTAAGTACTGCTTGTGTACAACAACTGCTGAAGACAAAGTGCTGCTATTTAATCTACTGCCCTAACTCAAGTACTGCTAAAGACCAAAGCCCTACTTAGAATGAAGCAGTGGACTGAAGAAACAGTTGTTTACTATGTCTATTGTAATAGTATCAGTGTTTAGCTAGCAGTAGTTATATGTAACAGTGGTTAAAGAGGAACAGATAATAAGCAGCTGATGGCCCTCATCCACGGTTTGTATACTACAACTGCTGTTCCTTAACTACTGCTTGTGTACAACAACTGCTGAAGACAAAGTGCTGCTATTTAATCTACTGCCCTAACTCAAGTACTGCTAAAGACCAAAGCCCTGCTTAGAATGAAGCAGTGGACTGAAGAAACACTTCTTTACTGTGTCTATTGTAATAGTATCAGTGTTTAGCTGGCAGTAGTTATATGTAACAGTGGTTAAAGAGGAACAGATAATAAGCCGCTGATGGCCCTCATCCACTGTTTGTATACTACAACTGTTGTCCCTTAAGTACTGCTTGTGTACAACAACTGCTGAAGATACATTCAAACTCTATATTAAAAAAGTAGAATTTAGACTATGTCAAACTAATTTAGACATCCCATATACTATATTCACAAATCAAAAGCACACATTATAACCAAAGATTATATTTCCCAGCATAATACAAAAAAGTAAACCACATAATGGTTTAGCACATGTTCCAAGTTCATAAGTTACCAACATCTAAAACATAGAAAACAACTGTTTGAGTAGTTTAACACTTACCAACGACAACCAAACTTCAAACAACCACGTACTTAAGTACATACCAAAAACATAACATGTTTACCATCAATATATAACGACGTGAAATAAGCTAAGTGTTAAGCCTAGATGGCTTCCTCCGGCTCCTTTTGTTGTTAGAAGAGAGTTCCCCAACATTTTGACCTTCCACTTCCTGCAACGAACGTTTACCATTAGGACTGGTGGCCGAATCCTTCTCGGCTTTGACGACGGAAGAGTCGGCCATAACAGATACAGCATCCTTCAATTAAATCACAAAACAACTACTAAGGTATCAAATAATGTAATATAATCTATACTAAACCAAAAAACAAAACTGTAGAATTCTTATTCACCTTTGAAATATCAGCACCGGCCATCTGTGAGGATTCAGATAATTGAACAGCTTTAATTTCTGAACCTTCTTGACTAAACACCTAATATCAAAATATTACCAAAAGGGAATTTAATTAAGATATTTAAGCTACAAAAATTGGGAAGAAAAAAATAAATCAATATAGGATATACAAAAACTCTTACCTCATCAGCAACCTCAAGAGCATTTCCATTACCATCAACCAATTCAGCAATTATGTCCGGATCATCACATACTTTTTGGATAGTGTAGACATGGTAGTCATGGTTAAGGTTGTAATCAGAAACTTCAATTTTAAACGCCAACTTCTTTTCAACCAACCGTGATATTTCATGGGGAAAAGTTTCAGTATCATCGAGCT
>JARYGA010044557.1:0-68512 GCA_030545235.1 Helianthus tuberosus
GGTTTGGTTTGAGTAAGTGATTTATGTAACGAGGCGTGTGTAATATGATACAAGCATGGTGGATACGCCGCTGGTACTTCCTATATATAAGTGTTTGTATGGTATTACATATCGTAGCGTTATTTGAATCATTTCAATTTGAGACATATAACATTTTATACACATAACATACTTTTCACAAGACATTGCTTTACAAACAACTTATCTTATACAAACTCATTTTACTTGGTTATTCATTTAACCATACATTATTCTCTTATTTATACATATCATCTGAACTTATTGTTTTTCCAACAATTTACAAAACAAATCAATTTACAAGGTTCATGACTGACTTTTGCTAAACAATTTTTTTTCTAAACTTACAAGTCATGAATCCTATTTTCACAAAACCTATGTATCTCACAGGCATTTTTATGCTGACGTACCTATTTTCACATGTGTTTCAGGATATGATGCATAGGATTTATCAAGATACACTTAGGCGGACTTGGGCCTTAGTGACAATAAAAGATGCAAGACTAGTTATTTATGTTATGTTTCTTTGATTGTCAAGACATTGTAACTCTTTTATTTATTAAAAAAAATATTTCAATTTCCATGTGTTATGAAACAATGATTCTGTTACAACACTCCCCGGCGTTTCCGCCACGTTTTGTTGTTTTACGTGGTCGGGGTGTGACATGTGGGTTAAGTGGGTAACGACTGAATCTGATGATTGTTAACTTACCCTTTGGAGGTTTGTTAATGCGAGAACGATTGGGAACGATGAACGAGTCACAAAGGTTTGAATGTTATTCGCAAGACGACCAAAAGTAGTTTTCACAATTAAATCGAGAACGATTTAAACGAGTGAATGAATTGAACGATTTGGAACGATTTAAATGAATGAACGATGTTCTATGACGAGAACGAGTTAAACAATATTACACAACGATGTTTACGAAACTATATAAACCATACGAGTTTTATTATAAGAACGATTTATGATTTGGTGTACATAAACAAATGTTTTGGGTTAAGATTCATGGCAAGGGTTATAAATTATGACCAGTCTATTTTGACTTGGTTATTCATTTACAATACAAACATTTTACAAAATAAGGTTTTCTAATATCAATTAACGAAGTTGTACAAGTTGATTCAACATACAAACGAGCCATGAATCTGATACTCACACAAAAACCTATGAATTCACTCAACCGTTTGTTGACCAAATATTTTCCCTAACATATGTTTCAGGTGACAATGTTTGATGACATGATTTGCAAGAATATATACATAGGATTGATCAAGACTTTTGCCTTAGATTAAATCCGAACTTATCACTTGTGAAACAATTTATGATGTATTTGTTTATGTACTCTTATATTCTCAGATATGAATGCAATCTATTGAATTGAACTTAAATTATATTTCAACTTAATATAATCTCCATGTGCTCAAATGCATTCTATCAAGTTACGTGACACCTTTGGCTTTTCCGCTTCCGGCCGGGGTGTTACATGTCCTACTATGGTTACCCCGTTGGAGAAAGCGATTGTGAGGTATATCGATGGTCTGCCTGATTCTGTGCAAGACATTGTAACTAGTAGTAATCCTACCACTGTGCGTCAGGCTATCGAATTGGCTGCAACTCTGACTGAGTCTCAAGTCAGAATAGGTAAACTGACCCGCAAGGGCGATAAGAAACAGTCAGCTGATGCCACACAATACAAGGGTAAGGGCAAGAAAAATGGCGAGTCATCAAGGAGGTTGAGGAAGCGCAAGGCTTCCCAAAATTTTGCTGTTACCAATCAGAACGCTCAGAACCCACCAGCACAACCTCCTACCAAGAAGCCGTATGCTGGTACTGCACCTCATTGTGCTTGGTGCAATGGTCATCATGCTGCCCAACAAGCTTGTAAACAGTGTACCACTTGTGGTAAACTTGGGCACACAGCCAACATCTGTCATTTGGGTCAGAACCAAGCTGCTCAGAATCCAGCACAGGTTCAGGGAAACGCTGCTAGATTCCCACCTGGTTTATGTTATAACTGCAGAGAGATGGGTCACTTCTACAACAATTGTCCGAAGCTTGCGAATCCAAATGCCAACACGAATGCCAATGCCAATCCCGCTCGTGGACGAGCGTACAACTTGAACGCAAATAAGGCGCGTGCTGACAACGAGGTTGTTAATGGTACGTTCCTTGTTAACCATCAACCTGCATCTGTTCTTTTCGATTCTGGTGCCGATAGAAGTTTTGTTTCGTTATCATTTGAGCCTTTGCTTGCGATACCTAGAACTCAACCGAGGAAACCCTTATCTGTTGAAGTTGCTACTGGTAAACCTCTTGTACTCGATTCTTTTATTCGCGATTGTCAATTGAACCTCGACAACCATCTTTTTCCTATTGACCTCACACCGATGCAACTTGGAAGTTTTGATATTATCGTTGGGATGGATTGTTTAACTAAACATCATGCTGAGGTGGTTTGTTTCGATAACATTGTTCGTATTCCACTTTTTTCTGGTGAAGTTCTAGAGGTTCGTGGTGAGAAACCATCTAGTGGATTCAAACTCATGTCGTGTACAAAAGACCAAAGTTACTTACGAAAAGGATATGTGGCTTTTCAGGCACATGTCACAGAGGAGAAAGGCAAGAGCAAGTGTATTCAAGATATCCCGATTGTTCGAGATTATCTAGAGGTGTTTCCTGATGAACTGCCTGGTTTGCCTCCAGTTCGTCAAGTCGAGTTTCATATTGATCTTGTATCCAATGGTAACCCGATTGTGAAGGCACCTTATCGTCTTGCACCGTCTGAGATGCAAGAATTATCGAAACAACTTCAAGATTTATCTGACAAAGGATTCATCCGACTGAGTTATTAACCTTGGGGCGTTCCCGTCCTGTTTGTGAAAAAGAAAGATGGATCTTTCCGTATGTGTATCGATTATCGTGTGTCACACACTAACTTTTGCGGAAGCGTGATTATGTGTGACTTGCTTAATATCATTGCATTCAACCATAACAACAACTATATGATAAAACCAAGATGTTCATCCATAGGTAGTTTTAAAAACATTGCATGCAACATTGTTTTAAATCCCAAAACACAGACTTCGTGTTCAGAGTACAACACCAACAAGTTTTAAGTTCCATAAGGACTTCACAAAAGACACTAATGAAAACTAGTCTTTGAAATATGTATCCTATCCAGGATAGGATACACACTCCAAACCATTCGACACCGGATGACATCTTTTATTCCAAACAACACTTGAAAACTTCAACGCCCGCCAGATCCATACTTAGTTTCCTGAAATACATGTAGTTTAAAAACATCAACAAAAGTTGAGCGAGTTCATGTGTTTAGTGTGTGAGCTCGAATAAACTTTGTAATCATTATAAGTAAGTATGTATTTGTAAGCCCTGGTATGAAAGCAAACAAGGAAACAAATCATTAATGGTTTGCAAGGCCATTAATATATGTGACGTGATCCAGGAAGGCTCAAACCTAGCAGATTTTGCACCGGGCTTCCTGCTGTAAGACATAGTCACCTCATGGACCAAACCCCGGTCCACATGGGTGGGGCTCGCTACACCCAAATAGATCTATCACTCATGTCCCTCGGTCCTACTTCGAGGATTAATGGTCTTAAGCGTTATACCCACCACTCACATGATCTAGCAGTACCTTTCCTTAGCTAACCATACCACATGTAAACATTTGTAACATGTACTTCACCCCCGAAGTTATAAACCAAAAACAGTTAAAAGAAAAGGTGAACATGAACTCACAATATTGCGTTCTTCGAATCCAAATGTAACCCAAAGCTGCTACTCGTGTGCACGACTACCTACAACGTACTATGGTTTATTAGACGAGCGGGTCGTGCCTTGACTTAGTCTTAATTAGTGTCTTTGAGTTACGTTTCTTTGTGTCCTTAATATTATTCCAAGTTATATAATTATCTGTTAAAATATTAAATATTTTAACTTAAATTATATTTATGAATTTTGGAATATTAGTTAAAATAATATATTTTAACTTGACACACTTATGTGTTTGTACATGTATAATTTCCTAAGGATGGGTGTATTCTTACTCATATTCTTATCCTTATGTATTTTTGCCAAGTATCGGTGGCGTATTCAGGTGTATATTTATACGTATGAGAATACGTATTTTATTGTGTTTAGTAAGTATCTTATATAACCCAAAATATTAAATATTTTAACTTAAATTATATTTATGAATTTTTGAATATTAGTTAAAATAATATATTTTAACTTGACACACTTATGTGTTTGTACATGTATAATTTCCTAAGGATGGGTGTATTCTTACTCATATTCTTATCCTTATGTATTTTTGCCAAGTATCGGTGGCGTATTCAGGTGTATATTTATACGTATGAGAATACGTATTTTATTGTGTTTAGTAAGTATCTTATATAACCCAAAATTTTTGTATTAACTTTTCCGGAATAATATTTCTAATAAAAATACATCAATATATATTCCCAAAATATATATTTTAAGAAATATTACATAGAAAAATTACTTATAATTTTTCCCTTGGCAAAATTATTTATAAATTTCATTTAAGTCTCAAAAATAATATATTTTCAAGTTTAACTTGGAAAATATATATAACCTTACTTTTCACCCAAAAATAATGTATTTCATGTTTATTCAAGAAAATATTTTTTTCTACCAAAAATAATATATCTTCTAATAATTTCAAGAAAATATAAATTTTTATTTACCCAAAAATAATATGTTTTCTCCTTGTAAAAAATATGATATATTTTGTAATAATTGTAAAAATGATATTTTTGTTCTCTTGGTGTCCAAAATACTAATTACCAAAATATACTTATGAATTAAATTTCCGGAATATTGTTGTAAGTTATATTCCTTGTTCGGTTTGCCCAATATTTTGGGGTATAAATTATATATTCATATTCTTGGAATTTTGGTAATATTTTGGATTGTAATTTCCTTGATATTTTGGTGAGTTATATTATTTCAAGTCCTAAAATAATATAACTAATACACATAGTATACAAATAATCACACACATGGTGACTTCTAAATATATATTTCTTAAATACATATTTAGCCACTTTTATTTACAAAAACCAACCTCCAATATTTATAATTTTTGTAACAAAAATTATGGCAAACTTTATATAAAAATTCATGGTCTAAAATATACTTGTAAATATTTGTTTAAAAATATTTTTCTAAGTGATAAATTTCTAGAAAACTTTTGCCATAGTTTCCCCTAAAAATGGAGGTTTCCATGATTTCAAAGCATATCATTTTCTTTTATAAATCAACACAATCAACAACAATTCAACCAATACTTACCAATTTGCCAAAATCAAGCATAAATTACTACGTCATTAACTTGAAAATTTACAAAAATTTGTAGTAACTTACTAGTGTGTTTAGTAGGCTTAGTTACCCTTTAAAGTGTGATTGTTTATTTAAAAATATCATTATTGAAGAAATTAGTTCTTTACAACTTGTAGATAAATGTTCTAAAAATATTTCTTCTTGAGTTTTTCTTGTTAAATATATATTTCTACACTTGATTAACCACTAAAAATGTGGTTAATTTCTTTAAGAACCAAGCTTAAGTGAATCTTCTATTTTTAACTTGGTTTCTTGAAAAATCACTCTTGAAATCATAGATTTACAAGACTTTATATTCACTTTGATCATCATTTTACAAGAAAACCAATTTACACTTCAAGTTCATGATTTACACAAGGATGATCCATTGATCTACAACTTAATCATCCTCTCATCTTGCTAGATTATGTCTTTAATCACTATCTAGCAAGATCACCTGATGATTAACATCAATAACATGAGCAATCAACAATCAACAAGCATAACAACACTTAAACAACATGATTTCTTATGATTTTAGTCTTATGTTCAAGTTTCATGTTCTTGATTCATAGTGTTCTTCATGATCAACAACTTATACCATCTTTTAACCAACTTAATAAGATGTAAAATAAGGTGTAGAATGATCTTACTACTAGCTCAAGGATAGGGATGATCATAAGATGAAGAAGAGGTGGATAAAAGCTTGTATGAGAGGTGCTTCAACTTCCAAGAGTTCCTAGCTTCCTTATACACCTTCTTACACCTTTGTATATGTAGAGATTGGTTGAAACTTGAATGAAAAATGGTGGTGATGAGGTGTGTGGGTTCGGCCGAAGGTAGGGGAAGGAGAGGAAGAAAAATGATGTTGATGATGTTGTGTGAAAATGGAAGTTAGGGAACTTATGGTTTTATTTATAATCCTCCAATATCATATAACCCAATGTATATTATGTCTTTAAAAGATCTAACAATATCCAATAAAGAATTGAAATAAAATCTTTTGGTGGTTCCCTTGTTGGGGCCGCAAGTAGGGGGTGCACTAGTTGGGTTTCAATGGTAAGTTATGATATCTAGTTAGATTTCAAGTATATATTTTGGGCTATAAGTTGTTATGTGACTATAATAGGTGTTATGATGTTCGGGGACCATTACTAGATCGGAAATGATGAAACAATGCTTCTAGTGAAAAATTGGTGTTTTGGGTAGTGTCCAGTTGTTCGGTTGGTTACCGGTTCGTTGAGGTGCTAAACTATGCAGTTTAGTGTGCTTTATGTTACCTTTTGTGACAGTTTTGATTCCTGACACTTTGGAAAGTATTCAGGACCATTTAACCAAATTTCTGCATGATATTAAGTTGTTTAAATGCCGAATTTTGCTGAATTCTGCAGAATTATGCAGTTTATGTGAGTTTTAGGCACTTTCCAGCACTTAAACTATCACTAGGAAGGCAGTTTTATGATCCTTACTTTCCTACACACTATACTAGTGTAACTTCTTGGTTTCTGGCTCATTCTGTGTCTCAATACCGTGTCTGTCTATGTACTGAACTCCGTCAGCATTTTTCTGATTCGTCTGATAACTGTGCTAGCTTTGTTTCGTGCATCATTTGAATCAATAAAGTGTTGCATGCAATAATGATATGACATTTGCAATATATGATGCACATGTATATATGATAACAATAATCAGAAAGTATTCATGTCAAAGATGTTAAACCAGCACAGTCATTGTGCACTAATTACTGTTTAATAATTGTACGGATACATGCAAATTCGACAATTGTCACATTCTCCCCATGTTAAGAAAATTTCGTCCTAGAAATTTAAACTACATTAACTCCTTAGGGTTACGTTATGCGTGTATGGATATGAATAATACCAAAATGGTTAACCACGAAACCGAATCAAGACTTATTGAATCAGGTGAATCCAGGGACATATTACAACAATAGGAACCCAACGGTTAATAGGTGAATCCAGGATACGAGACGTCTAGATGTATAACCTAGTGTAACTTAGTTAACAGGGGTTCAACAAAAGAGGAGTTTCGACCGATAGAATTCCAAATGATCGTTTACAATATGCAAATGAGTTCTAGAAACAATGACATCCGCTAGATGAACTCAGAACCAGCAAGCTCAAATGTAATAGTGACACGAAAATGATCCGTCAACTTCCGAACAAATAAATGAATAAAATTAGTGTGTTGACATTATTGAATTGCAAGAATACACCAAAATGGAATACAACCGAATCTGGTGTATCATTGTCTTAATACATAGTTGCATTAAGAGTGTTTAAATGACGAGTCAAAAGTAAAATATACGTAGTTTCGTATGAAATGGTTGACCATGATTAGCACAAGCTACAAGTTTATACCGACACCACAAGGTGTCGTAATGAACGACATAATTCAATATTACCGGTGACCGAACAAGTTCACCGTGTTTGAAGTCAAATGAAAGCACACTGAAACAAATCTGAAGATTTGATTTAAACAACGTCATAGGGTTTTCAATTGAATATGGAACATCGAAGAACTACTGTTTTCGACCGAAGATGAAAAACCAATAATTATCGCAAGGCATTCGAACGATAATGAAAGAAACGTCGATAGGTACACCGGAATATAAAAATGAATTTATGTACCATTGTCTTAGCACACGATTGTGTTAAGACTGCTTTAACATGAAAAATCAGAGCGAATTTAATGCAAGTCAATAAATAAACAATTAAATCCGTGTATGAGATGCATAAACGAGATTAGCGCAAGCTTCAATTTAGTGAAAGCATCACCACAAGGTGTCGAAATCAATGAACGATTTAATGGAGTCGTAGACCAAACAAGTTTACTATGACTCGAAACAAATGAAACGCTTGCTAAAATGAATTTGAATATAATGCTTTCAATACATCACATGGTGTCTTGAATTGAATGTGCGAAATAGACAAGTTCATGCAATTGAACTTGGTTTCAGCGCAATCTGACAATAAACGTAGGTATCGACAAGGAAGTTTCGGTAATGTTACAAAGATGAACCATGTATGTAACTCGAAGGAAAAGAAATTTCAATAAGGTTTTGTTGACTCAATATCAAGGAGTCGATACTTACAATAATGCTGATTATCCTAGACACAAGGCAATAACTGGATATAGTGAGATGATATTTGTAACTTTGATAAAAATGATCATTAGAATGGAAGCCACATGCATAAAAAACGATGCATGTGTAACATATGAAATGATCAAGAAATGAAGCAAATGAGTGTTCGCTTTAATGAAGAAAATTGTCGTGATGCAACTACCATTAAGAGGAGTAGAGATGTAAAAATCTACTTGCTAGATGCAAAAGTGGAAATTTCAATATAAGAATTTCAAGTACTTCACCTGTTCGGTTAACTAAAATAGCATATACGACAGAATAATGGTGTTTGCTCAAGTTAATGGATGTGGTTTCTAAGTGATAACCTTTAATGAGCTTTGACGTAAGTTCCTGAAGGTCCTAAGTACTTGTTTCCTAGGTTCTCAAAGTTTTGTATTCTGTGTATAACTGTTTGTGTACCATGTATAAAACACAATATTAGCGTATATTTAAAACAAATTGTTGACTCACTGTTCTTCGGTATACTTTCTTCCTAAATCCGCAGCTGGCGATAGCCTGATCGAAGATCGATCTTGGAATAGTAGTTGGATCCTTGCAGTTGGTCGAATAAATCACTAATCCCCAGCAAGGGATACCGATTCTTGTTGGTTAACTTGTTCAGCTCCCGGTAGTCGATACACATTCGAAAACTACCGTCGTTCTTCTTGACGAACAGAACTGGAGCTCCCCAAGGCGAGAAGCTTGGCCTTATAAATCCCTTATCTAGCAACTCCTGCAGCTGCGTTGACAACTCTAGCATCTCTGAAGGTGCAAGTCGATAAGGTGCCTTGGCTACAGGCGCGGCACCTGGAACCAAGTCAATGCGGAACTCGACTCGTTGTTGAGGAGGTAATCCTGGCAAGTCTTCGGGGAAGACTTCAGGATATTCCCTCACCACAGGGATATCTTCGAGCTTCGGTTCTTCGGTCTCTTTGTCCACGACATGAGCTAAGAAGGCAACACATCCTTTACGCAAAAACTTATGTTCCTTCAAACAACTGATAATCCGTAGAGGCGTATCCTACTTCTCCCCATGAATCAAGATCGTCTCTTCATTCGCTATCGGGATACGGATGACCTTCTCATGGCATACAATCTCAGCTCGATTACTCGACAACCAACCAATCCATCCCAACCACGACGTCGAAGCTTCCCGATTCAACTGCCAGAAAATCTATCAAAAACTCACGCGCTCCCAGCTCTATCACACAGCCTCTAATCACTTCACTAGCTTCTACTAGCTTCCCATTAGCTAGTTCTATCGAGTACGGGATGTCTAACTTACTTGCTACTAAACCAAGGACATTCTTAAACTCTAGAGATACGAAGCTACAGTCGGCATCGGTATCAAATAGCATAGATGCAAAGTGTTGATTAATAGGGAACGTACCAGTGACTACGTTCGAATCTTGGCGAGCTTCCCTAGCTCCAATGTTGAATACTCTTCCCTGAGCTTGGTTACTCTTAGGTCAATTTTTCCTAAAGTGCCCCACGTCCCCACATTTGAAACAACCTGGAACTCTATCATTATCGTTTCCGTATAGGTTGGCGTCATCATTTCCTCCTTGTCTGGGATACTTCGCCAAATAGGCATCCTTGCTGTGTCCTTCCTTTCCGCACCTATCGCACCAAGGCCTCAGACATCGACCTTCATGGTGAAACTTGCACTCATTACATCTCGGCTTAGTCCCCAAGTAAACCTTACCACCAGCCTTATTGGTGGTTCCATAAGCTTGCATGCCACTAGAAGGGTCCACTTCCCTTCTTCTGTTTGCTTTACAGTGTTCATAACTGACTTGGGTGCCTATCTTTAGGTTCAAAGACTTTCTTTTGTTCTTCCCAGATGCCTTCGCATGAGTCTCCTTCTTCTCTTCAGTGGTTGAAAATTTTCCCAATCTAATCACTTCTTTACTGAGCGCCACACTTAAGTCAATCGTATCGGTAATTTTTGGAGGCGTTGAAGCTGTCATCAAGCTCAGAATCTGAGACGCCAATCCCCAGATGAATCGTTCTATCCTCTTAAACTCTGGTTCCACCAGATATGGAACAACTCGCAAACAAGTCATGAAGTCTCTGCACATATTCCGCCACCTTTGGACCTTCCATCTTAAGGTTCCAGAATTCAATTTCCAGCTTCTGGATTTCCGCCTGAGAACAATACTTCCAACTCATCAATTCTTTCAGCTCATTCCATGTCAAAGCATATGCAGCAGCCTCGCCCAACGCCTGAACCTGAAGGTTCCACCATGACAGAGCCCCATCTTTGTCACACCCCGACCACGTAAAACAACAAATCGTGGCGGAAACGTCGGGGAGTGTTGTAATAGAATTATTGTTTCGAAACCATGGATACAAAAGAGTTTCGTTTTATTTAATATTAAACATTGTCTTAAAGTTAAACAAGCAAGTCAAACATAGTCTATCATCGTTATTAAATCACTAAGGCCTCGTCCAATCCTAAGTGAGCATGCATCCTATTCGCAATCAACATTAAGCAACATCACCTGAAACATATGTAAAAACAAAGTCAACAAAGAAATGCTGGCGAGCACATAGTTTTTGTGTGAGTGTCAGATTCATGGCTCGTTTACATGTTGAAATACCTCGTACAACTTCGTTAATCGATATTAGAAACCTTGTTTTGTAAAATGTTTGTATTGAAAAATGAATAACCAAGTCAAAACAGATTGGTTATAATTTATAAACCTCGATGTCATGAATCTTAACCCAAAACATTTGTTTATGTAAACCAAATAATAAATCGTTCTCGTAATAAAACTCGTATGGTTTATATAGTTTCGTAAACATCGTTGTGTGACAGCGTTTAACTCGTTCTCATTATAGATCATTCGTTCATTTGTTTAAATCGTTCATAATCATTCAAAAATCGTACAATCGTTTAATATCGTTCTCGTTCCAATCGTTCTCGTTTTAATTGTGAAAAACTACTTTTGGTCGTCTCGCTAATAACATTCAAACCTTCGTGACTCGTTCATCGTTCAACTCGTTCAACTCGTATTAACAAACCACCAAAGGGTAAGTTAACAATCATCAGGTTCAGTCGTTACGCACTTAACCTACACATAACCATGTGTGCAGTCTGATAACGGGATTTGTCGGATCCTATGGTACCATAACCTAATACTGGTCGGTTCGGCCAAAATTAATGAATGTCATTCGTTATGTAACTACAACCAACAAGTTCGTTCACATTATCGAAATCGTTATTAGTTTAGTATAAACCATCTCAATCGTTTTGAAACCATCGTTAGAATCTCGAAATCGTTTTGATACATATGAATCACCCCAAAACAATCGAAAATAGTAAAAAGAGGGGATCTATGTACTCACCTTTGGGTGCGTTTTTATATGTTAACACAATCCCTCAAATTGTTTATTCGTGCTAAATTAAATAAGAATGATTTAATAATCAAAAACCCACAAAATACCTAAGTTTCTCCGATACTTAGAATTTTCACATAACTTTGAGATTTCTCGAAAAGTTATTATTTTTTATTATATTGGTGTATTTGTATATATATATACTCAAGCGTAATACACATAATCTTGTCAACACTAACACATCATCATACACATATTGTAAAACACATAGCACATTGTAACACATAAAATTTACCCATGAATAACCCATTCTAGTGTATGTCGAAAAACACTTATTTTAGCGATTCGGTGACATTTTTGGGCGTCGAAAGTCACGTATGACTAACCAAACACCAAGTAAACTTAATATAAGTTAAAATACTTATTTTTATATCAAAAATATCAGTATGGTTACTGATCTAAAACAGTTTTGTAAAAATCCTTCTAAATGGCGATTTTTAACCGTTTTACCGCATAGTTTTGCATCAAACATTACCCTAACCATCCCAAATC
Organism: Helianthus tuberosus; assembly: GCA_030545235.1. NCBI lineage: Eukaryota > Viridiplantae > Streptophyta > Magnoliopsida > Asterales > Asteraceae > Helianthus > Helianthus tuberosus. The sequence goes on from JARYGA010044557.1 coordinate 12,429, forward strand.
GAAACGACTTGATATTTTGACATAACCCATGTTATTTACTGAATAAAATAGTGGTTATACTCATGATAGTGCAGGTCTTAAATAGAGCACATAAATCATGCAAATTTCACATATTTTACCACTTTTTAAGCTATATGTATAACATGCAAAGCCATCAAACCTATGTCAAAGTTTCATGCCATTATAATATACCAAATAATACTATTTTTAGTGTTTATAACCTGTTCAAAACATTTTTGTCATACAATCATTTTTTATCACTTCTTGAGCTTTAAATCAACATGTATCCTCATGTACAAGTGTCTAAAGCATACTATCATATCAACATCATTTTATATGAGTTTAAATGCATCAAATATGCAACTTATTCATGTTCATTTGCTGATGTACTTGAACATTTTACATATCATACATAGATCATCAATCACTTGCATTTTAACTATTATTCAAGAACAAGCAACAAACTAAACATAAAGGTAAGTTAACAATTCAAGTAGGTCGTTGACTATATGTCCCAAAAATTGAACTTCTTTAAGCCAAAATTCACACTTGGAGAATTTAGAAAAAAGTTGTTCCTTCTTTAGAAGTTCCAAGGTCAAACGAAGGTGTTGCTCGTGATTGGCTCGAGACTTTGAATAAATGAGAATATCGTCGATGAACACAATGATGAACTTGTCTAAATAAGGTTTACAGACCCTATTCATTAAGTCCATAAAGATAGCTGGGGCATTCGTCAAACCAAAAGGCATGACAGTGAACTCGTAATGCCCATATCTTGTGCGGAAAGCAGTTTTGGGAATATCTTCTTCGAGAACACGAAGTTGATGATACCCAGAACGCAGATCGATCTTGGAAAAGCATGAAGCACCTTGCAGCTGGTCGAAGAGATCATCAATTCTAGGTAGGGGATATCGATTCTTGATGGTAAGCTTATTAAGCTCACGATAATCGATACACATTCGGAAAGATCCATCTTTCTTTTTCACAAAGAGAACAGGAGCTCCCCAAGGTGAAAAGCTCGGACGGATGAATCCTTTATCAGACAACTCTTGAAGCTGTATCGATAACTCTTGCATCTCCGACGGTGCAAGACGATAAGGTGCTTTAGCAATCGGGTTGGCATTGGGTACAAGGTCAATATGAAACTCGACTTGACGAACTGGAGGCAAACCAGGCAGTTCATCGGGAAACACCTCTGGATAATCCCGAACAATCGGAATATCCTGAATACTCCTGCTCTTGCTTTTCTCCTCGGTGACATGTGCCAGGAAAGCAACATATCCTTTTCGCAAATAACTTTGGGCCTTTGTACACGACATAAGCTTCAAATCACCAGATGGCTTCTCGCCATGAACTTCCAGAATATCGCCAGACGGAAGAGGAATACGAACAATCTTATCGAAACAAACCACCTCAGCATGATGTTTGGTTAGCCAATCCATCCCTACGATAATATCAAAACTCCCAAGTTGCATCGGCGTGAGGTCAATGGGAAAAAGATGGTTATCAAGGTTTAACTGACAATCACGAATAACAGAATCGAGAACAAGAGGTTTACCAGTAGCAACTTCGACAGATAAGGGTTTCCTCAGTTTAGTTCTAGGTATCGCAAGCAAAGGTTCAAAAGATAATGAAACAAAACTTCTATCGGCACCAGAATCAAAAAGAATAGATGCAGGTTGATTGTTAACAAGAAACGTACCATTGACCACCTCGTTGTCAGCCCTTGCTTCGATAGCATTCAGATTGTACGCTCACCCACGAGCGGGATTCACATTTGCGTTGACATTCGCATTCGGGTTCTTATTTGCATTCGCCAACCTCGGACAGTTGTTGCTGAAGTGACCAAACTCTCCACAATTGAAACATGAACCCGGTGGGAATCTAGCAGCATTCCCCTGAACTGGAGCTTGAACCTGAGTAGCTTGATTCTGACCCAAACGACAGACGTTGGCCAGATGCCCATGTTTACCACACGTTGTGCATTGCCTACAAGCTTGTTCTGCAACATGATAACCGTTGCGGCGAGCACAATGAGGTGCGGTACCAGCATACACTTTCTTCGCAGGCGGTTGAGCTGGTGTGTTCTGAGGGTTTTGTGCAGTAACAGCAAAGTTCTGAGCACCCTTTCGCTTTCTCGACTTCTTCGATGACTCACCTTTCTTACCCTTACCCTTTTCCTTGACAGATTCGGTCGACTTCTTCTTATCACCCTTGTAGGTAAGTTTACCCTTCCTGACTTGTGACTCAGTCAGGGTAGCAGATAACTCGATCGCTTGACGAACAGTAGCAGGATTAACGCCAGTCACAATATCTTGTATGGAATCGGGTAAACCATCGACATACCTCTCTATCGCTTTCTCCAACGGGGTAACCATAGTAGGACACAAAAGACTGAGTTCCTTAAATAGATCCGTATACGCACGGTGTTCTCCCCCATCTTGTTTTAGATCGTCAAACTCTCGTTCCAAAGCTCGAATTTCGTGTCGGGGACAGAACTCTCTCATCATGAGAGCTCGAAGCTCTTCCCATGTTTGTGCCAATGCCACTTCGGCACCCCTATCGCGCATCACTCTGTTCCACCAAGTAAGAGCACGCTTGTCAAACACACTTGATGCAAATTCAACCTTACGCCCATTCGGACATTGCACATGTCTGAATGTGTTCTCGATACTTTCGAACCATTGAAGGAGTGCAGTTGCTCCTTGTGACCCAGAAAACTTTAGCGGCTTAGCAGAATTGAAATTCTTGAAATTACATTGTGCATTGTTATTATTATTGTTGTTGTATAGCTCGTGGATTTGGGTCACAACGCCTGGAAGCACAGCAGCCATTTGCTGAGAGACAAGGGCTGTGACTTCTTCAGCAGTAAAAGATTATGCATCATGTCGAGGAGGCATTTTCTAACAAGGAAATATGAGAAACGAGTGAGGTCGACAATTAGGAAAAACAAAAGAGGTATTGAAAATATCGACGAAACATAAGGAAGGCGATCATTTGTTCGTTACCTCGAACAAACAAACGACACACAGTGACTAATCAAAGTAATGAATCAAAAATAATGTATCGCGAAGACATGCTCACCTATAAGTGAACACTCACCCCAAGAGTTCCCAGGTAAGAGTGACTGGTCCGATTATGTGGATTTGTACGAACACTCTAGCCTTAGACAGAAAACTCAGGGTACAGGCATTCACTCTTCCAGTTTGCACGTGTTCATATTATTTAGACCCAAACTTTGACGAGATTTTGAAAACTCAGAAGGCACTAAGCCAAAATGAGTCAAACTGGAAGGGTTCAAAACCTTACAACAGAGGGTTCAAAACCTAGTAATCAATCATCCTAGAACGGATGATTAATTTTCGAAACAGATTCGGATTTTGTTTTTTTTTTTGTTTTTTTTAAATCTAAACGTAAATCAACTTGCGTTGGGGTCCTAGAAAGTTATAGTCTAGGTCAAAACATTACTAATAACCTAATTCCCTATAACCATTGGCTATGATACCAACTTCTTCTGTCACACCCCGACCATGTAAAACGACAAATCATGGGGGAAACGTCGGGGAGTGTTGTAACAGAATTATTGTTTCGAAACCATGGATACAAAAGAGTTTCGTTTTATTTAATATAAAACATTGTCTTAAAGTTAAACAAGCAAGTCAAACATAGTCTATCATCGTTATTAAATCACTAAGGCCTCGTCCAGTCCTAAGTGAGCATGCATCCTATTCGCAATCAACATTAAGCAACATCACCTGAAACATATGTAAAAACAAAGTCAGCAAAGAAATGCTGGTGAGCACATAGTTTTTGTGTGAGTGTCAGATTCATGGCTCATTTACATGCTGAAATATCTCGTACAACTTCGTTAATCGATATTAGAAACCTTGTTTTGTAGAATGTTTGTATTGAAAACTGAATAACCAAGTCAAAACAGATTGGTTATAATTTATAAACCTCGATGCCATGAATCTTAACCCAAAACATTTGTTTATGTAAACCAAATCATAAATCGTTCTCGTAATAAAACTCGTATTGTTTATATAGTTTCGTAAACATCGTTGTGTGACATCGTTTAACTCGTTCTCGTTATAGATCATTCGTTCATTTGTTTAAATCGTTCATAATCATTCAATCATTCAAAAATCGTACAATCGTTTAATATCGTTCTCGTTCCAATCGTTCTCGTTTTAATTGTGAAAAACTACTTTTGGTCATCTCGCTAATAACATTCAAACCTTCGTGACTCGTTCATCGTTCAACTCGTTCAACTCGTATTAACAAACCACCAAAGGGTAAGTTAACAATCATCAGGTTCAGTCGTTACCCACATAACCCACACATAACCATGGGTGCAGTCTGATAACGGGATTTGTCGGATCCTATGGTACCATAACCTAATACTGGTCGGTTAGGCCAAAATTAATGAATGTCATTCGTTATGTAACTACAACCAACAAGTTCGTTCACATTATCGAAATCGTTATTAGTTTAGTATAAACCATCTCAATCGTTTTGAAACCATCGTTAGAATATCGAAATCGTTTTGATACATATGAATCACCCCAAAACAATCGAAAACAGTAAAAAGAGGGGATCTATGTACTCACCTTTGGGTGCGTTTTTATATGTTAACACAATCCCTCAAATTGTTTATTCGTCCTAAATTAAATAAGAATGATTTAATAATCAAAAACCCACAAAATACCTAAGTTTCTCCGATACTTAGAATTTTCACATAACTTTGAGATTTCTCGAAAAGTTATTATTTTTGATTATATTGGTGTATTTGTATATATATACTCAAGCGTAATACACATAATATTGTCAACACTAACACATCATCATACACATATTGTAAAACACATAGCACATTGTAACACATAAAATTTACCCATGAATAACCCATTCTAGTGTATGTCGAAAAACACTTATTTTAGCGATTCGGTGACATTTTTGGGCGTCGAAAGTCACGTATGACTAACCAAACAACAAGTAAACTTAATATAAGTTAAAATACTTATTTTTATATAAAAAATATCAGTTTGGTTACTGATCTAAAACAGTTTTGTAAAAATCCTTCGAAAAGGCGATTTTAACCGTTTTACCGCATAGTTTTGCATCAAACATTACCCTAACCATCCCAAATCGAAACGACTTGATATTTTGACATAACCCATGTTATTTACTGAATAAAATAGTGGTTATACTCATGATAGTGCAGGTCTTAAATAGGGCACATAAATCATGCAAATTTAACATATTTTACCACTTTTTAAGCTATATGTATAACATGCAAAGCCATCAAACCTATGTCAAAGTTTCATGCCATTATAATATACCAAATAATATTATTTTTAGTGTTTATAACCTGTTCAAAAACATTTTTTTCACACAATCATTTTTTTATCACTTCTTGAGCTTTAAATCAACATGTATCTTCATGTACAAGTCTCTAAAGCATACTATCATATAATCATCATTTTATATGAGTTTAAATGCATCAAATATGCAACTTATTCATGTTCATTTTCTGATGTACTTGAACATTTTACATATCATACATAGATCATCAATCACTTGCATTTTAACTATTATTCAAGAACAAGCAACAACCTAAACATGTACTTATCAAAAATAAAGATCGAAATTCAAACACACATGTATATATGTACGGTTATATATACATATATATCACCACCATTTTTATTTGTATCAAGACTCATTTCTTTTTAGATTTCAAGTTTGTGCAGTCTGATAATGTGATTTGTCGGATCCTATGGTACCATAACCTAATACTGGTCGGTTCGGCCAAAATTAATGAATGTCATTCGTTATGTAACTACAACCAACAAGTTCGTTCACATTATCGAAATCGTTATTAGTTTAGTATAAACCATCTCAATCGTTTTGAAACCATCGTTAGAATATCGAAATCGTTTTGATACATATGAATCACCCCAAAACAACCAAAACCAGTAAAAAGAGGGGATCTATGTACTCACTTTTGGGTGCGTTTTTATATGTTAACAGAATCCCTCAAATTGTTTATTCATCCTAAATTAAATAAGAATGATTTAATAATCAACAATCCACAAAATACCTAAGTTTCTCCGATACTTAGAATTTTCACATAACTTTGAGATTTCTCGAAAAGTTATTATTTTTTATTATATTGGTGTATTTGTATATATATACTCAAGCGTAATACACATAATATTGTCAACACTAACACATCATCATACACATATTGTAAAACACATAGCACATTGTAACACATAAAATTTACCCATGAATAACCCATTCTAGTGTATGTCGAAAAACACTTATTTTAGCGATTCGGTGACATTTTTGGGCGTCGGAAGTCACGTTTGACTAACCAAACACCAAGTAAACTTAATATAAGTTAAAATACTTATTTTTATATCAAAAATATCAGTTTGGTTACTGATCTAAAATATTTTTGTAAAAATCCTTCGAAAAGGCGATTTTTAACCGTTTTACCGCATAGTTTTGCATCAAACATTACCCTAACCATCCCAAATCGAAACGACTTGATATTTTGACATAACCCATGTTATTTACTGAATAAAATAGTGGTTATACTCATGATAGTGCAGGTCTTAAATAGAGCACATAAATCATGCAAATTTAACATATTTTACCACTTTTTAAGCTATATGTATAACATGCAAAGCCATCAAACCTATGTCAAAGTTTCATGCCATTATAATATACCAAATAATATTATTTTTAGTGTTTATAACCTGTTCAAAAACATTTTTTTTCATACAATCATTTTTTATCACTTCTTGAGCTTTAAATCAACATGTATCCTCATGTACAAGTGTCTAAAGCATATTATCATATCAACATCATTTTATATGAGTTTAAATGCATCAAATATGCAACTTATTCATGTTCATTTGCTGATGTACTTGAACATTTTACATATCATACATAGATCATCAATCACTTGCATTTTAACTATTATTCAAGAACAAGCAACAACCTAAACATGTACTTATCAAAAATAAAGCTCGAAACTCAAACACACATGTATATATGTACGGTTATATATACATATATATCACCACCATTTTTATTTGTATCAATACTCATTTCTTTTTAGATTTCAAGTTTGTGAAAATTCCAAGATTCAAGAGAAACTTCAAATCATCAAGAACAACCAAGAATCAAAAGTATGATTTAAACATAAAGGTTATACCTTCAAGATTCAAGTAGGTTGTTGGATGAGGTTTTGATGACATGGAGCTTGAAATCACTTGAAAGCACCTTGGAAACACCTTTGGATCTTCATACCAACTTGAATATAGCTAGAAATGGAGCTTGAATATGAAGAACAAAGTTTGAAGGTTTGAAGATGGAGAGAGAAGAGAGGTGGACGGTTGGGAGGAGAGAGAGAGTGAGGGATATGGAGTGATGTAGGAAAGATTATAATCTTGTGTGAAGATATGAAGTGATATGGAAGAATATTTGCAAAATATATTGGTGGGGCCACACATAAGTGACCGTGAAAATGGAAGGGGGAGGGGGTCCATGTGTAATATTGATGGTAAATTAGATAAAAACAGGTATTTAGCTGGATACCGGGTATTTTATCTAGCGTTTAAATCCCGGTTTATGGCGTTCTAAATTATTTTTATTTTTCTATAAAAATAAACTCGCCAAAATATTGCTGAAATAAATTTCAGTTGCCGAGACTGGCTGCGTTGTCTGCGGTTTGCAGTAGAAGCACTGTGTCGCGCAGAAACACGCGGTACGCGCTTAAACTTGAAAAATAACGTTTTTAAGAGTTTTAAATTTATTTTTCAACACGAACCTGATTAAAAATAAAATTTTAATCATAACAGAATATTTTTGGGATTTAAATATTATTCGCGCGGTCACCAACGTTCGTTTCACAGTTTTGTCGTAATTAGTTCTTTCGTTCAAATAAACATGTTTTTGCCATACCGAATCCTTCGAAACTTAATTCTAATTTATGTAAAGGATATTTAGGGTATGTTTGACTTACGTCACAATTCCGGAGTGTACGTCGCGTTAAACTGATTGCGTTTATGCACCAGTTTGCGTATAACCTTCCAGAAAGCGAGTTAAAGCTTGAAATCGGAATCGAATCAAATTGTAAAATCATTAAACACAATAACACATATAATAACACCAAAGCACATTGTTTTATTGATAATCAACATTGTTTTACATTATACGATGATTATAGAACACAGTTGTCACAATCTTGAAACAGCCCAGAAATGTACGTGACTTGTTGCTCTGGAGATCATTTGCTCATTCGCAAAACAAAATCCTTATTCTCAGCCCATCTCACAAAAGCTATAGCACCTCCAGTTTCGTTGAAGTTCAGAGGCTTGCAGTCCAAAAACTGCTTGAAGGTATAGCCTGTACCCAAGCAACATCATCACAGAAAGCATTAGCAAAGCACACTTGGAAATGTCCAAACATATTGTAATGTGTCTTAGGTGACTTAAACATTACCGTTAGGTGGGTTATTCCTGAGGTACCTCCGCTGTGTTTGGAGCGAAGGGCCTTGTGTTGTGCGATTGCCTGTGAGATGCGTTCTTGTAATTCTACCTCGGTCGTGGGCAACTGAGTGTTCTTTCGAGGAGGCATCTTCTAAGAAGAAGATTGTATAGGCAAGGTCTTATTCGTTAAATAATAAATAGTACGTATATATAATAGCATTTATCATAGCAAGTAAGCATTTAACATCACAATCATAGCACAAACATGTAAATCAACAACGTGTTTAATGAGAACATGACGATTGAGCTTTCATTATTCATCGACCACAGAGTGTTGTTGCATGCTTTACAAAGTGTATCATATCAAAAGGGACACAGGGTCACACTACCCTTGTCCAATAGGTCTGTCAATATACAAAAGTCATATAGTCAAAAGGTGGTCTTCAAAAATCTTCACAATCTCGGCTCAATAGTGGTGCTCTCACCAAAAGTAATGCAACTGCATAAAACCAAAAACCTATTATACTGATGGCGAAGCTGGAGGAGGGAGGAAAAGAAAACTGAGAAGATGTGCGAGCTCCTCCTTGAGCTTGCACACATGACGACGCAAGTAACTGATCTGCTGCTCGACGGTACGGATTTGAGCATCAAACTCTGGAAAAGGAGTAAGAGGAGCAGGTGGATGTGCAAAAGGAGATGGTGATGAATGTGGGGGAACAAAAGCAGGCTGACAAGGACACGGTAGGGGACGCGGAGTCAGCTCAAGCTCCAAAACTCTGCGACTCATAAACTCAAAATGAAGCTGAAGTGAGAAAAGCAACTCATCCTGCGTATAGCCAACAAAATGGGAGGGATGGTAGGGATCTGAAATCGGCATAGAGTATGGTGGGAACCATCGGATTGGCTCATCGAGTGGTGAAGAAGTGAATGGAGCAAATGGTGCAGCCTGTGGGATCTGAGAAGATGCTGCTGAAGCAAAGGGATCATCATGCGGGTGCTGGCCTGAAGTACCTTCCCCTGGACGGGGTGCAGGGATGTCCTGTAAGAAAACGATAGGTAAATCAACATGATGGACATCTGACTCTACCGGAGGGAGAGGAGCAACATCAGCGGGTGCGGGTGGAGGAATAAGTGGCTCAACAATAGGAGGATCAACAGGTGCAGGAACTGGGTTAGGAATAAGGGGTGTAATGTCTGGTAAACCAATAGGAATAGGGTCATGATCAGGCATGGGCTCAGGATCAGCAGGTGCAACATCAGGCTGATCTACGGGAGCAAGATCTGGCTCAGGACCAGGCTCGGGGTCGTGTGGAGGAGATGGTGCAGCAGACATAGCCGTATCATCGTCAGGATCAGTAGCGTAACGCTGCAATCCGACCGCCTGTAAAGCTGAGGACGTCACAGACTCAAAGGAGTCTGAAACAGAGTGCAAACTAGAATCAGAGGATAACTCAATGACAGCAATCTCAGGAGGTGGGACAACAATAACATCCTCGTCTATCTCTCCATCACCCTGGGCGTCAACAAGAGAACCATCAACAAACAAATCAACGTCATCATCAAACAAATCGTCAAAAGGCCAATCCTTAGGAGGGATGACCACGAGAGGAACAGGATCGAGGATCGGAACCACGATATGCTCACCAACAGGATGCCCAATAATGAGATGGTCATGGACTGGAACAGGAATGAGAAAAGGATCCTCGTCTGGAATACCATCAGCGAGGGGTAAATAATCTCCAAAGTCAGGCAACACGAATGGCTGGAAGTCATCCTCGTCATTGGATATCATGTCAGGGTCACTCTCAGTGTCTGACGTAAGTATCTCTGGCTTGGGTGCACTCTCACTATCAGAGACGAGGGCCATAGGTTCATCCACATCTGATAATCCGCTCTCTGAAGAAGACATAATGCCTGCAACATAACAATCATAACATATGCACATATATTAACCACTAACACTTAGTATGCAATCAAGATAGTTATCACTCAATCATGTACCACATTATCCTTCATGAAACTTTCTATCCTTCCCAGTCTATCCCAGACTAAACCATAAATGTAACCTTGCAATCGTGTTTCTTGTATTTCCTTTTGTAAAAACGTTTGTTCCCTGGATCTGGGCGTTTCGTGTATGCAATGAAAACATGTTGTAAAAATATTTTCGTGAGAGCCATAATGATTGTAGTCTAGACTCGAGAAAGAATCCTACTGCGCTACAAACGAAGCTCTGATACCAAACTGTCGCACCCTGACTTTTGCGGAAGCGTGATTATGTGTGACTTGCTTAATATCATTGCATTCAACCATAACAACAACTATATGATAAAACCAAGATGTTCATCCATAGGTAGTTTTAAAAACATTACATGCAACATTGTTTTAAATCCCAAAACACAGACTTCGCGTTCAGAGTACAACACCAACAAGTTTTAAGTTCCATAAGGACTTCACAAGACACTAATGAAAACTAGGCTTTGAAATATGTATCCCATCCAGGATAGGATACACACTCCAAACCATTCGACACCGGATGACATCTTTTATTCCAAACAACACTTGAAAACTTTAACGCCCGTCAGATGCATACTTAGTTTCCTGAAATACATGTAGTTTGAAAACATCAACAAAAGTTGAGCGAGTTCATGTGTTTAGTGTGTGAGCTTGAATAAACTTTGTAATCATTATAAGTAAGTATGTATTTGTAAACCCTGGTATGAAAGCAAACAAGGAAACAGATCATTAATTGTTTGCAAGGCCATTAATATGTGTGACGTGATGCAGGAAGGCTCAAACCTAGCAGATTTTGCACCGGGCTTCTGGCTGTAAGACATAGTCACCTCATGGGCCAAACCCCGGTCCACATGGGTGGGGCTCGCTACACCCAAATAGATCTATCACTCATGTCCCTCGGTCCTACTACGAGGATTAATGGTCTTAAGCGTTATACCCACCACTCACATGATCTAGCAGTACCTTTCCTTAGCTAACCATACCGCATGTAAATGTTTGTAACAATTTGTAACATGTACTTCACCCCCGAAGTTATAAACCAAAAAACAGTTAAAAGAAAAGGTGGACATGAACTCACAATCTTGCGTTCTTTGAATCCAAATGTAACCCAAAGCTGCTACTTGTCACACCCCCAAAATCAACCATGCGGAGTATCACCGCTTGGAGGCGTGACATGACCAGGATCGAGCCACCAATCATATTGAACAACATAATTAGGTAAATAAAACCAACCACAATACGATTGGCGACCAAAAGGAAGTTAACCAAGTTCAATTTAATCAGCGGAAGCATAAGACGTTAAACCAAAACACAAATTCGTGGTTCATAAGTTTAAAGACCCAAACATAAGTTTCATAAGTTCATAAAGTTTATTTATTAAGTACGGGACATATCAGTTCGCATCCCACAACGACCACCTCCATGTGCAAGCTCCATAGCATCTAACGACCTGCAAAGCATGTAGCAACGAGTCAACAACAAAGTTGAGTGAGTTCACGGTTGGTTATCCATTTTAGGGTTGTTTCCAAAAACGTAGTTTAATTTCATTCAGCTATCCAGCCGTGGGGGTTACCCCATAGTTCGAAAACGTTTATTAGTTAACCATCCCATGTCCACCTTCCCTGGCTCTCCAGCCCGGCACTCCGGCCGTGGGGGCTACCCCATTATTTAGACTACCAGACTCGTTTATCATATCGACTACTAACGGAAATTAATTGTGCCCTAGCGTCGGTGTCTATCATCACCGACGTGCCATAGTCCATTAGTACACACCCGTCCAACTGGCACGGTGTGCGGTTTGTTAAACCTAATAGCGCTATTAACTAATGACCTGCTCGCCATAGCCTCGGCGATTAATTCGATACAAAAAGGGAGGGACTTCGCTGATAGAATTCTAGTCCAGTAAGTCTAATCCGTCCCAACAGGACGAGGAATTTACATTCCTGAACACGTCCCAAAGGACGAGGAATCCCTATTCCTGAACCCATTCCTATTCCCACCGGGAATTACCATGCTTTGTAGAAAAGTGTGAACTCACCTCGGTTTGCTCGGTTAGATTTTCAAATATAGCTAACAGTCAAGGTCGGTCAATCACATCCTAATAAGGTACGGATAACAATCAGTTTCTCACGCATAACACGTATCCTACGTACGGTTTATTTACTTATTACTTCTATCACATAACATGTACACACTTTAATAGTTCACGCTTATATAAACATTCCACCTATAGCTACTCAAGAACAAGCATACGATATTGTACATGTTACTTTCATTGACATATAACATGTTAGATCATCCTCAGATAACATACTCGACATTTAGACACGCAATTTTGCGACTTATGTCATTTCAGCTTTTATATTCAAAACTGGGCTGTTTTCGGGGATTTTAATAAAATAGTTAACTTGTTCCAAAAATTCCCAACTTTTTACAGAAGGTCTTAAACGATCCAAATATTATTGTGTAAAAATCTCGGGATCCAATTCATCACCAATATTTTATAAAAATTCATTTTCCGGACTGAACTCAGATTTATCTTTTTCTGACTGCAGTCCACGGAATAATTTATTTAAAATTCATCAAGAGTCCGATTTACGAAATTCCAGTGAGAGAATTACAAATACAACGGTGGTCATCTACAATACAAATTTCATGATCTAACTCTATACAGAATTCAAGTTATGACAGAAAACAGAACGCATATTTTCAGCAGTAAAAATGCAGCTCTAGCTGCTGTTACAAAACGACACTTTAAAAATAGTAAACGAAGTCCAAAAATTATGATTCCAGTGCCATTAGAACCTTATTTCATAATACATAAATCTAGACTTCAGAAAATACATTTTTCATTTTATTAAGGTCCTGTTACAGCCAACTGAAGTTGGCTGTAAACATCAATCAGACTCCTGTTTTCAGCTTTTAACATTCTAACTTGTGTTCGATTTATTCCGTTAACATGTTTAGTGATCACAACAACATCAAACATCAATATCAACAAGAAAATCATCAGGTAATCAACAAGAATCAAACAACTTCATATTAACATCACTTCATCACATTTCCTTTTGATGTAAACATTATGTTCATGTTTCTAGTTCAAGTTTCTTTGTGTTCTTTAAATTTATCATCATGTAACTTACTTTAACCACTTAAATAACATGAATAATGAATGGATCTAAGTTCTTACCACTAGCTCAAAGCTAGGAGAGTTCAAGTGAAGAAAAGTGGTGGTTAAAAGAAGATGAGAGTGGTCCTTCAACTTCCGAACGCACCGAGCTTCGTTCTATGCCTTCTAACACCTATGGATGCTCTTAGAATGCTTGAAGGAGATTGGATGAAGGTGGATGTGTGGGAGTGTGGGTTCAGCCGAGACTTGTATGGAGGGAGGGATAAATGTTTGTTGATGTTGGTGGATGACAAGAATATGCAAAGTCTAGTGGTTATATAATACAAGTCTTCCAACAACCTATTAACCACTAGATCTTATGCCCCCTATGTACTAAACAAATCCATTAAATAACTAAAGAAAATCAAAGGGTGGAGTACCACCTCACAACCGGTTTGGGGGGGGGGGGTTGGTTTAGTTGAGTGGTGATGGGTGGTTAGGGGTTATGGTTAGGTTCTAACTGTGTTGGTTAGTTATTTAGATGTTATGTAATAGTATAGTGTGTTAGGGGTGTTCGGGGACCCTAACTAGCTCAGAAAAATAAAAACAATGTGTTTGGCAATATTTTTGTGTTCCAGGTAAAGTCCGGTTGTTTGGTTTGATACCGGTTCATTAAAGTGCTTAATTAATCCGTGGAGTGTCCTATATGTATATTTCTGTAACACTTTTAATTTTCAACGCTTAGGAAAGTACACAGGACTATTTAGTAACTTTTCTGTATACTACTAGTATGTTATTAAGCACATGCAAGTATAACACAGTAATCAGAAAACAGTAAAGTGATTCAGCACAGTCATCAAGCACTTTAATTATCATTAATAATTTGTACGGGTACATGGAATTATGTGGGTTGTCACATTCTCCCCCTGTTAAGAAAATTTCATCCCGAAATTTAGCTCGTGGTTATTGAGGAAGCTAGTTATGTTGCATTGGTTTCCTGGTTTTCCTGGGGTGTCACATCATCCCCCCGTTGGTTTGGAATTTCATCTCGAAATTCTGCAGTAGCTTCAGCCTCAGTAGTGGTTGCACTTTTCTTAAACAGCTGGGGATACTTGAGTTTCATTTGGTCTTCTCGTTCCCAGGTATACTCTGGGCCACGACGGGAGTTCCAACGAACTCGGATGAGAGGTATTCTGGTACGCTTGAGAATCTTAACATGTCGATCCGTAATCTCTACAGGTTCTTCGACGAATCGCAGCTGGTTGTCGATGGTGAGTTCCTTGAGAGGAACTATGAGGGTCTCATCTGACAGACACTTCTTCAGATTCGACACATGGAAAACATTGTGAACTCCGCTGAGTTCTTCAGGTAGATTTAGCTTGTAAGCGACCTTGCCAATTTTCTCAATGATTTTGAATGGTCCGACATAACGCGGATTGAGCTTGCCTCGTTTGCCAAAACGAACTACACCTTTCCAAGGTGAGACTTTGAGTAGCACTTGATCCTCAACCTGGAACTCGAGTGGTTTCCTTCGCTGATCTGCATAGCTTTTCTGACGGTCCCGAGCTGCCGCCATTCGCTGTCGTATCTGAGCAATCGTTTCTGTTGTATCTACTACGAGTTCTGGGCCAGTGATTTGACTGTCACCAACTTCTGCCCAACAGAGAGGTGATCGACACATCCGTCCATACAATGCCTCGAACGGAGCGGCCTGGATGCTGGTGTGGTAACTGTTGTTATATGAAAACTCCACTAACGGGAGGTGTTTTTCCCAGCCATTACCAAAATCGATTACACATGCCCTAAGCATGTCTTCAAGGGTCTGGATGGTGCGTTCAGATTTCCCATCCGTCTGTGGGTGATAAGCGGTGCTCATATCTAAACGTGAGCCAAAAGACCTGTGCATAGCTTGCCACAGTTCCGAAGTAAAACGCGTGTCACGATCAGAAATGATGGAGGTTGGCACTCCGTGCCTTGATACTACTTCCTTTAGGTAGATGTCTGCTAGAGTAGAAAACTTATCCGTTTCCTTGATAGCCAGAAAATGTGTAGACTTGGTCAGTCGATCCATGATCACCCAAATGGTATCGTTTCCGCGTTGAGATCTAGGCAGGCCAGTAACGAAATCCATGGAAATTTGCTCCCATTTCCACTTCGGGATCTCTGGGTGTTGAAATAGGCCTGATGGCTTCTGATATTCAGTCTTGACTCTCGCACAAGTCAAACATTTGCTAACGTAGGTTGCTATGTTGGCTTTCATACCAGGCCACCATTACGTAGTCTTGAGATCGTGGTACATCTTATCCGAACCAGGATGTACCGAGTAACGAGACTTATGTGTTTCATCCATCACAAGCTCGCGTAAGTCTCCATAAAGTGGAACCCAGATGCGCCCTGTTACATAGTAAGCGCCGTCTTCCTTTTGGTCTTGCCGCTGCCTCGATCCTCACAAGGACTCAGCCCTGATGTTCTCTTCTTTCAATGCTTCAACCTGAGCATCACGAATCTGAGCGGGAAGGTTGGATTGGATGGCAAGCTGTAAAGCACGTACACGCTTAGGTATAGTATCCTTTCGACTGAGGGCGTCGGCCACAACATTGGCCTTGCCCGGATGATACTTGATCGCGCATTCGTAATCATTCAAGAGTTCGACTCATCGACGTTGTCGCATGTTTAACTCCTTTTGCTTAAAGATATGCTCGAGACTCCTGTGATCGGTGTAAATGGTGCACTTGGTACCGTACAGGTAATGTCTCCATAACTTAAGTGCGAAAACAACTGCTCCCAGTTCCAAGTCATGCGTAGTGTAGTTCCTTTCGTGAAAATTTAAGTTGGCGTGATGCGTAGGCAATGACCTTGTCACGTTGCATCAACACGCAACCAAGTCCTTGGATGGAAGCGTCGCAATAAACCACAAAATCATCTGTGCCATCAGGCAATGAGAGGATAGGCGCGAAACAAAGTCTATCCTTTAGGTGCTGAAAAGCAGATTCCTGTGCATCACCCCAACGATAGGTGACACCCTTCTGAGTTAGGAAGGTGAGAGGTTGCGCATTCTTGGAGAAATCCTTGATGAATCTTCTGTAATATCCTGCCAAACCCAAGAATTGGCGGATTTCTGGTGGTGTACGGGGTGCAGGCCAGTTCTTGATCGAATCAACCTTGGATTGATCAACATGAATCCCATCCTTGTTTACCACATGGCCTAGAAAGTGGACTTCACGAAGCCAGAAGTCACATTTCGAAAACTTGGCATACAACTGCTCTTTACGAAGAAGTTCCAGGATAAGCCGCAGATGCTGCTCGTGTTCCTCCTGACTCTTAAAATAGATCAGGATATCGTCGATGAACACTATGACAAACTTATCCAGGTAAGGCTTGCACACTCGGTTCATGAGATCCATGAAGACCGCCGGCGCATTCGTTAATCCGAAAGGCATAACCAGAAACTCGTAATGGCCGTAACGAGTTCTGAATGCTGTTTTAGAGACGTCCTCTTCTCGGACTCTCAGCTGATGGTATCCCGATCTCAAATCAATCTTAGAGTAAAAAATTCAACCCTTGCAACTGCTCGAACAAGTCGTCAATGCGTGGGAGAGGATAACGATTCTTCACGGTCACCTTGTTAAGTTCGCGATAGTCAATACACATCCTGAAAGTACCGTCCTTCTTCTTCACGAATAACATCGGAGCTCCCCAAGGCGAAGAGCTAGGACGTATGAAACCCTTTTCCAAGAGTTCTTGTAATTGTGTGGACAGTTCTTCAAGTTCTGATGGAGCTAGGCGGTAAGGTGCTCGAGTTACTGGTGCTGCTCCAGGAGCTAGCTCGATTTGAAACTCAACTTGACGATGAGGCGGAAGACCAGGTAATTCCTCAGGAAATACCTCAGGAAAATCGCGCACAATAGGAATGTCTTCAATTCTCTTCTCTTCCGTTGATATGTCAGTAACGAGTGCCAGAATGGCAGTGTGGCCCTTTCGCAAACACTTCTGGGCCTTAAGGAAAGAGATAATGCCTACGACAGCACCACTCTTGTTGCCATGAATCACGAGGGGTTCTTCACCAGGACGAGGAATGCGGACGATTTTCTCGTTGCAAAGAATCTCCGCTTGATGATGAGATAGCCAATCCATCCCAATAACGACGTCGAAACTACCAAGTGTGATAGGGATAAGATCGATAGAGAAAATCTGACCAGCTAAGACGAGGTTACAACCTTTAACTACGTGTGTGGCTTCAAGCCTTTTACCGTTTGCTAGTCTTTCTTGAAATGGCCCTCAGCACCACATTGAAAGCACCCTTTGTTGTTACCTTGTTGTTGCGGCTGCTGGCGTTGATTTGGTGGGGCTTGTTGTTGCTGTCGGTTCTGATTCGCCGGACGCTGACTTCTGCAATCCCGTGCAATGTGACCAGGCTTGTTGCGTCGATGACAGTTGCCTTTATTACATGGCCCGCTGTGGTGCAAGTTACAGCGATTACATTTGGGGTGATTTCCCTTGTATCCACCCTGACCTTGGTTCCCAGAAGACTGCTGACCGGGGCTCCTGTATTCATCTGTCTTTCGCTGCTGGGACTGAGCTGAAGTAGAACCTTTACCGGAATTCCCATCCCATTTTCGCTTGTTATCATTGGGAGCGTCAGTAGTAGTAGCACTAATACGCTTAGGTAGTCTGTTTTGTTCCACTGCCTGGTCGGTGAGACGGTGAGCCAACTTGATGATTTGTTGAATGGTACCCAGGTTAGCTGAAGTTACGTGACTTTGAATCTCTGGTACAAGACCCTTGAGGTAAAGCTCAATACGTTTGATGGGATGGTCCACCATAGTAGGGCACAAGATGGCCAGCTCGTTTGACCTTTTCGTTACGCCTCAATCTCAGACCCCGTCATCTTCAGATTGAAAAATTCCACCTCTAGCTTGTGGATGTCATCACGACCGCAGTATTCTTCTTTGATCTGTTCTTTGAAATCATTCCATGAGGTGGCATTAGCAACCGCCAACCCAAGCAGTTGAACCTGCGCTTTCCACCAGGTTAACGCAGCACCTTCAAGTGTTCCGGTAGCATATTTCACCCTACGGTCTTCAGGGCATTCACACATCTTGAAGACAAACTCAAGCTTCTCAAACTAGCGAAGAAGGCCTACCGCTTCTTCTGTGCCACTGAAGGTACTGGGCCGGCAATCCATGAAGGTTTTGAATGTGCACACAGGAGGCTGAGCATGTTGACCTCCTGCAGGATTTGCTGCGAGTGCCTCAGCAACTCGTTCGTTGATCAAAGTCGTCAACTGGGCCTGAGTTAAGTTGATACGTCCTCCGCGTCCGTTCATGATCTTCACAACGAAGCAACGTAAGTGAGAAAAGTGTCGCGAAAGTGCGTAAGTGTGGGACGTCAGTAGAGAGTAAGCACACAAGGTCCAAATAGCAATTATCACGTTAACTAATGCACAGGGTGGATTATCTAACCGACAATATAACATAAATCATACCACCTATTGTGTCGAGTCTTGCACGTGGAGCGAAGCGTTGTTGTGGATCGTTGAGCACTGTACAGGTTATAGTCTGGTTTTATCAAAAAGCTTTCCCCTTTTTAAAACCAAGTTCACTATAACCAATGGATCTGATACCAATCTGTCACACCCCCAAAATCCACCATGCGGAGTATCACCGCTTGGAGGCGTGACATGACCAGGATCGAGCCACCAATCATATTGAACAACATAATTAGGTAAATAAAACCAACCACAATACGATTGGCGACCAAAAGGAAGTTAACCAAGTTTAATTTAATCAGCGGAAGCATAAGACGTTAAACCAAAACACAAATTCATGGTTCATAAGTTTAAAGACCCAAACATAAGTTTCATAAGTTCATAAAGTTTATTTATTAAGTACGGGACATATCAGTTCGCATCCCACAACGACCACCTCCATGTGCAAGCTCCATAGCATCTAACGACCTTCAAAGCATGTAGCAACGAGTCAACAACAAAGTTGAGTGAGTACACGGTTGGTTGTCCATTTTAGGGTTGTTTCCAAAAACGTAGTTTAATCTCATTCAGCTATCCAGCCGTGGGGGTTACCCCATAGTTCGAAAACATTTATTAGTTAACCATCCCATGTCCACTTTCCCTGGCTCTCCAGCCCGGCACTCCGGCCGTGGGGGCTACCCCATTATTTAGACTACCAGACTCGTTTATCATATCGACTACTAACGAAAATTAACTGTGCCCTAGCGTCGGTGTCTATCATCACCGACGTGCCATAGTCCATTAGTACACACCCGTCCAACTCGCACGTTGTGTGGTTTGTTAAACCTAATAGCGCTATTAACTAATGACCCGCTCGCCATAGCCTCGGCGATTAATTCGATACAAAAAGGGAGGGACTTCGCTGATAGAATTCTAGTCCAGTAAGTCTAATCCGTCCCAACAGGACGAGGAATTTACATTCCTGAACACGTCCCAAAGGACGAGGAATCCCTATTCCTGAACCCATTCCCATTCCCACCGGGAATTACCATGCTTTGTAGAAAAGTTTGAACTCACCTCGGTTTGCTCTGTTAGATTTTCAAATATAGCTAACAGTCAAGGTCGGTCAATCACGTCCTAATAAGGTACGGATAACAATCAGTTTCTCACGCATAACACGTATCCTACGTACGGTTTATTTACTCATTACTTCTATCACATAACATGTACACACTTTAATAGTTCACGCTTATATAAACATTCCACCTATAGCTACTCAAGAACAAGCATACGATATTGCACATGTTACTTTCATTGACATATAACATGTTAGATCATCCTCAGATAACATACTCGACATTTAGACACGCAATTTTGCGACTTATGTCATTTCAGCTTTTATATTCAAAACTGGGCTGTTTTCGGGGATTTTAATAAAATAGTTAACTTGTTCCAAAAATTCCCAACTTTTTACAGAAGGTCTTAAACGATCCAAATATTATTGTGTAAAAATCTCGGGATCCAATTCATCACCAATATTTTATAAAAATTCATTTTCCGGACTGAACTCAGATTTATCTTTTTCTGACTGCAGTCCACGGAATAATTTATTTAAAATTCATCAAGAGTCCGATTTACGAAGTTATAGTGAGAGAATTACAAATACATAGGTGGTCATCTACAGTACAAATTTCATGATCTAACTCTATACAGAATTCAAGTTATGACAGAAAACAGAACGCATATTTTCAGCAGTAAAAATGCAGCTCAAGCTGCTGTTACAAAATGTCACACCCCGACCACGTAGAACATACAAAACGTGGCGGAAATGTCGGGGAGTGTTGTAACAGAATTAATTGTTTCAAATCCATGGCAATTGAAGTTTCGTTTTATTGATTAAAAGTGTTACAATGTCTTAACAAACAAGGAAATACAACATAATTAACTAGTCTTGTATCTTTTATTGTCACTAAAGCCCAAGTCTGCCTATGTGTATCTTGATCATCTTATGCAACAACTCCTGAAAAACACATGTGAAAATAGGTACGTCAGCATAAAAATGCCTGTGAGATACATAGGTTTTGTGAAAATAGGTTTCATGACTTATGTTTGAGAAAATGTTTAGTCATGAACCTTGTTATTTGCTTTGTTTTGTAAATCATTTGAAAAACAATGAGTTCAGATGATAAGTATAAATAAATGTAAGGTTAAATGAATAACCAAGTAAAATATGTTTGCATAAGATAAGTTGTTTATAAATCAATGTCTTGTGAAAAGTATGTTATTTGTATAAAATGTTCTATGTCTCAAACTGAAATGATTCAAATAACGCTATGATATGTAATACTATACAAACACTTATATATAGGAAGTACCAGCGGCGTATCCACCATGCTTGTATCATATTACACACGCATCGTTACTTAATCACTTAATCAAACCAAACCAAACAATGTAAAATGTCTATGTTTAAATCAATTGTCAAATGTATTAAATAATATGTCAAAGTATTCATGTCAAGATGTAAATCATGTCAAAATGTCTATGTCAAATATCCATGTCAAATGTCTATGTCAAATATCCATGTCAAATGTCTATGTCAAATATCCATGTCAAATGTCTATGTCAAATATCCATGTATGGCAAGTGAAATGTCTCAACTAAACCATATGCACAAAAACAAAGTATTGAAGTAAAACTTGGTTTAAATCAAAGTTATGTTTTGTGGGAAATACATGATCAAATGTCAATCATGTTAAAATGTCTATGTCGAAATGTCTATGTCAAATGTCTATGTCAAAATGTCATGTAAAACGATGTACTAAGTAATGCACACAATGGCAATACATAGCATGAAATGTAATGAAATCATGTACTATAATGTACTAACGAACATAGCAGTATATGATGTGAAAACAGGAAAGCAGGAAAGTAACAAGTAGGCACATGTGTTCCACCCCAAAACAGTTTGGAAAACAGTAAAAGAGGGGTCTATGTACTCACTTGAGATTGCTCAGAAGTCCTAGGATAACCACCAAGCAATGCTAGAGATCGCGGAATATCAAACGGCACCTAATATAGGTAACTACATTAATAAACCGGACCTAAATCGGAAGACTGGGTAGCATGAGGGTTTGTAAACCAAATGAGTGTAGGAACTCATGTGATATGGTTAATCAAAGCCTACATACTAAATGAAACTTAACCTAAGTGTCTACGACCCATTACGACCCGTTTAGGTAGCTTATGCTATTTTAACGCGTCGTTCGCGTGAAACGCGTTCGGAACGCCTAACTAGTCCTATGACAAGTGTTATATGCCTAAACATGTTACATAATCAGTTATGTGACAAAAGTTTAGGTTACATATTCTTAATTACCAATTATACATGAAAAGGGTATTCTGGTAATTTACCTAAGGCATATAAACTACCTATCATACAACTACTTAAACGATGTGACCATAGGGTATAACCTCGGAAGGTTATTCCCTACCTACTATGGTCACCTAATGTGTTTGGTCGGATCCTAATGATCGACCAAACTGGGTCGGGTTCGAGGTATAAGCGATTTATCAGATCGCTTACCCTACGACCCTAGACAACGTGGTAATCAGTGGGCATAGTCCCAAGGGACTATAACCAACGTGATTACACTCACGTTGCGAAGTTCAAACGAACTTCGCATTGACCATTACTGGTCAATGCTGAAAGTCAAACAAAGTTTGACTTTCTGACTCTAAAAGCAATAAAATAAGGAAAAGAACGAAAGAATACTTACGAAGGGTCCCCGAATGCTAATCCCGATCCAAGAATCTCAGGTATGAAACAACGGTTTCAACTTAGAGGTTCTCAATTCAGAATTCTAGTGCAAAATGAGGTTGTGTGGGTTGGGTATTTATAGGAATACCCGAACCGTTAGGATCGTTCCATGGAAAACGTGCCATGAATCCAACCCGTACACTTGTCGGAACCTTATGGTGGCTGGAAATCCATCCTTATCAGATGACTAGATAATTAGGAACATGTGGTTGTGGTTAATCCAGCTGAAAACAGGCTGTTAAGTACATTGCATCTGGTCTGCAGACCCCTAGCGCACCGCTACGCTAAAAGTGTAGCGCACCGCTAGCTTAAGTTTGGCAGATTACACTTTTGGTCCCTGTCATGCATTCAGCCCATTTTCGACACGTTTAAGGCCCGTTAACCCCATTTCAAAGCTCTAAAATGAAGTTAAAGTATAGGGAACTTAAAATGTGTTCAAAAATATCTCGGATGTCGGTTCGTTTGGCCGTACGAACGCGATGTTCGCTTAATTACGACGGAATGCGCACAAGCGCGAAAAACGATCCAAATGACGCGACGAATGGATTTTTCTTAAGGCGAACCATAAAATATAATGTAGTCATGCTTACATAAATTTTTGGATGTCCGGATGTATTCAGAACGTAAGTTATGCGCGAAAATGCAAACTTGTGCACTTTTTGACGCTTTTAGTCCCTGAATGACACAAAAGTTTATTTTAGCAGACCGAACACCTCAAAGCCTATTTCTAAGCTATGTAAAGGATATTTATGGTATGTTTAACTTATGGTCATGTTCCGGAAGGTCTGTTACAGTTCAAATTGGCATACTTTCGCAGTTTGTCAACTTTAGTCCCTGTAAGCGATTAAACTTTGATTTCACCACACCAAACCTTTCAAAACTTATATCTAAGTTATGTAAAGGTTATTTAAGGTATGTTAAGCCTATTTCACTATTCCGGAGTGTTCGTTGGATTAAACTGGTTATATCTACTCATCAGAGCGCGTATAACCCTCCAGAAAGCGATTTAAAGCTTGAAATCGAACAAGAATTGATATGTGTAAACGATACACATATTTTTACAAATCCCAAGTATGAAATACTATATTTCATTGGTTTGGCATTTGTTTGATGGTTGGAGTGGCACAGGTGTTACAGTCTCCCCTACTTTAGGAAATTTCGTCCCGAAATTAATTCGTAGGAGTCTATCTGTGACTTTATGTGAAGTAACCATCAAAGATAAGCAAGGCATAATCCTGTTATTTCTCTTTAACGGACATTTTTCAGAATTGAAAAAAATGAACGGAGTTATTTTCAACAGGCATTCTTCAGAAACGAAATTGAACGAAAGGAGTCATTTTTCACCATTTCTTCAGAAACAAAAATGAACGAAAGGAGTCATTTTTCACCATTTCTTCAGAAACCAAAAATGAACGACAAGAGTCATTTTTCACCATTCCTTCAGAAACCAAAAATGAACGACAAGAGTCATTTTTCACCATTCCTTCAGAAACCAAAAATGAACGACAAGAGTCATTTTTCACCATTCCTTCAGAAACCAAAAATGAACGACAAGAGTCATTTTTCACCATTCCTTCAGAAACCAAAAATGAACGACAAGAGTCATTTTTCACCATTCCTTCAGAAACCAAAAATGAATGACAAGAGTCATTTTTCACCATTCCTTCAGAAACCAAAAATGAACGACAAGAGTCATTTTTCACCATTCCTTCAGAAACCAAAAATGAACGACAAGAGTCATTTTTCACCATTTCTTCAGAAACCAAAAATGAACGACAAGAGTCATTTTTCACCATTCCTTCAGAAACAAAAAATGAACGACAAGAGTCATTTTTCACCATTTCTTCAGAAACCAAAAATGAACGACAAGAGTCATTTTTCACCATTCCTTCAGAAACCAAAAATGAACGACAAGAGTCATTTTTCACCGTTTCTTTAGAAACCAAAAATGAACGAAAAGAGTCATTCTTCAGACACATGACCAAACTAGCTGTGGTTTCCGTGCACTGAATTCCATAATTATGTATGCATCCATAATTACGCAATTCCTTGCATAGTCCGCACAATTTGATTGTAATGTGGAGGGGAGGATAATCAAACCTGTGATGAGCGTGACTAGACTACCATAGGGTCCTTTTAATTAGATCTACAAACGATCCTTTTAATTAGGCCACCAAGGAATCCTTTCAGCTATATCATCACATGATATCCCTAACCAGATTTTTTTTTGGATCAATCTGATTACCTAGACCACTCAGGGGTCTAATTATGGAATAGTACAATATAATCCAAGGATCTTTACTATCACGTAAAAGCCCATTGAGGATTTAATATAGTACCTTTGGATATCCTACTACGAATTCCTTATACAAAGATATGGAAGATTCTTTGAGGATTTGGATAACAAAAACTTGGATTACACAAAAACATAAAAGGAAACACATAAGCACATAATCACATAGTTGTTTAACTTGTTTATTAATTTGTTATCTTTGGACACGGATACTTAAAGCACACCAGGAATCCATTTCGTGGATTTCATTTGGCACTTTAATCATTTCAAGAACCCATCCATGAAGATAGGATGATCTACCAAAAATTCGATTTTCGTTTTCAGGAAAACACAATATTCGAATTAAGGTACACAATAATTTAGGACATACGGAAATACCCTTGGGTACCCTATTAAAAATTTATAGTGGTACTTGGGGTATTCGTACGGAATTATAACTTGCACCTTGTACTTCGTTTCTTTGAAAGAGACGGGTACTTAGGATTCTTGTGGAAAACGCAAGAGATTGTAAAATGGAAGAATTTTGGGGGTAGTTTGCTTTTCAAGGAATATGATTCCTTGATTGTCGGTATTGTAGGGGATATGTTGTTTATGCATACAACCACATAAATACATTGCAATATAAATAAAAAGATTTATTTATTAACAATGATAACAACTGTTTCATTGATCTTGACAACAAAAGAAAATAATACATAAGATGTGATTATTTCTAAAGAGTGTTGTCTTCTAGTCGGTCAGATGCTCATCTCTGTGCTGGATTAGCATTAGCACGCTTTGGGCAATTTCTTCGGAAATGTCCCATCTCGCCACACTTGTAGCAAGAACCTGGTGGAAAGCGAGCTCGAGCAGTTTTAATGTTAGCTTTATTTGGTGCAACTGCTGCTACGCAAGCTTTTGCTGTATGACCTTTACGTCCACAAATTTGGCATTCGCGGCACTTCACATTAACATGATGATAAAGGTTACATTGGTTGCACAAAGGTGAAGTTCCATTGTATGGTTTCCTAGCACGGGGTTTAGCTGGTTGGTTGGGGGCGGCTTGATCATTGTGAGCGACCATGGCGAAGTTCTGAGAAGCCTTTTGCTTCTTTGACCGCTCAAGGGATCCAGTCTGTTCATCCATGGTCTTTGATTCCTCGATCGGTTTCTTGTCACCCTTTCGGAAAAGCTTACGTTTCCTGATCTGAGATTCAGTCAGGGTTGCAGATAACTCAATGGCCTGCCTAACCGTAGTGGGGTTACTACCAGTAACAATGTCTTGAACTGAGTCAGGGAGACCATCAATGTATTTTTCGATTGCCTTATCCAAAGGCGTGACCATGGTAGGACACAACAGGCTCAGCTCCTCATATCGATCAGTGTATGCTTGATGTTCGCCGCTGTCTTGCTTAAGGTCACCGAATTCCCTTTCCAATGCCCTGATCTCGTGACGAGGACAGAATTCCTTCATCATCAGTGCTCGAAGTTCTTCCCAAGTTTGGGCCAGTGCCTCTTCGGCACCCCTATCTCTCACCACACCGTTCCACCATGTCAAAGCTCGTTTCTCAAAGACACTAGATGCGAAATCTACCTTTCGCTCATTTGGACATTGTACATGCCTGAAGGTGCTCTCTAGACTCTCGAACCATTGCAGAAGTGCTGTCGCTCCTTGAGACCCAGAAAACTTCGATGGCTTGGCCGAGTTGAACGTCTTGAAGTTGCAGATGGCATTATTGTTGTTGATAGCTTGGTAACATTGAACAACGACGTTCGGGATTGCAGCAGTCATTTGCTGTGTAATGACAGCTGCCAGCTCGTCAACAGATACTGGATTTTCACGTCGTGGAGGCATTCTAAAAGAGAAGAACATGAAAGGAAACGAGTGAGAGAATTAGACGAAATGAATGAGATGAAACAAATCTGATGAAAGCAAGGATATTGGTCATTTGTTTGTTACTACAAAGCAACAAACGACCCTGGTGATTAATCAAAGTAAATAGGTCAAAAATAATGTATCGCGAAGACATGCTCGCCTATAAGTGAACACTCATCCCAAGAATTCCCAGGTAAGCACAACTGGTCTCGCGTCTGATGAGATGTATACGAAGTGCTTGCCTAGACAGAAAACCCAGAATACAGGCATTCACCCTTCCAGTTTGCACGTGTTCACATTATTTAAAACCCAAAACCTTGACCAGATTTTGAAAATTCAAAGGGGTTCAAAACCATATAACAGAGGGTTCAAAACCTTGTAATCAATCATCCTAGAACAGATGATTAGTTTTCAAAGTGGTTTTGAAATTTATGTTCTTGTTGTGGTCGTCGCCTAAGGATAGGTGACGGTAATGTTTTATGACTAAACGCAAGTAAACTCGCGTTAGGGTCCTAAGAAAGTTATAGACTAGGTCAAAGCATTACTAATAACCTAATTCCCTATAACCATTGGCTCTGATACCATCTTTTCTGTCACACCCCGACCACGTAGAACATACAAAACGTGGCGGAAATGTCGGGGAGTGTTGTAACAGAATTAATTGTTTCAAATCCATGGCAATTGAAGTTTCGTTTTATTGATTAAAAGTGTTACAATGTCTTAACAAACAAGGAAATACAACATAATTAACTAGTCTTGTATCTTTTATTGTCACTAAAGCCCAAGTCTGCCTATGTGTATCTTGATCATCTTATGCAACAACTCCTGAAAAACACATGTGAAAATAGGTACGTCAGCATAAAAATGCCTGTGAGATACATAGGTTTTGTGAAAATAGGTTTCATGACTTATGTTTGAGAAAATGTTTAGTCATGAACCTTGTTATTTGCTTTGTTTTGTAAATCATTTGAAAAACAATGAGTTCAGATGATAAGTATAAATAAATGTAAGGTTAAATGAATAACCAAGTAAAATATGTTTGCATAAGATAAGTTGTTTATAAATCAATGTCTTGTGAAAAGTATGTTATTTGTATAAAATGTTCTATGTCTCAAACTGAAATGATTCAAATAACGCTATGATATGTAATACTATACAAACACTTATATATAGGAAGTACCAGCGGCGTATCCACCATGCTTGTATCATATTACACACGCATCGTTACTTAATCACTTAATCAAACCAAACCAAACAATGTAAAATGTCTATGTTTAAATCAATTGTCAAATGTATTAAATAATATGTCAAAGTATTCATGTCAAGATGTAAATCATATCAAAATGTCTATGTCAAATATCCATGTCAAATGTCTATGTCAAATATCCATGTATGGCAAGTGAAATGTCTCAACTAAACCATATGCACAAAAACAAAGTATTGAAGTAAAACTTGGTTTAAATCAAAGTTATGTTTTGTGGGAAATACATGATCAAATGTCAATCATGTTAAAATGTCTATGTCGAAATGTCTATGTCAAATGTCTATGTCAAAATGTCATGTAAAACGATGTACTAAGTAATGCACACAATGGCAATACATAGCATGAAATGTAATGAAATCATGTACTATAATGTACTAACGAACATAGCAGTATATGATGTGAAAACAGGAAAGCAGGAAAGTAACAAGTAGGCACATGTGTTCCACCCCAAAACAGTTTGGAAAACAGTAAAAGAGGGGTCTATGTACTCACTTGAGATTGCTCAGAAGTCCTAGGATAACCACCAAGCAATGCTAGAGATCGCGGAATATCAAACGGCACCTAATATAGGTAACTACATTAATAAACCGGACCTAAATCGGAAGACTGGGTAGCATGAGGGTTTGTAAACCAAATGAGTGTAGGAACTCATGTGATATGGTTAATCAAAGCCTACATACTAAATGAAACTTAACCTAAGTGTCTACGACCCATTACGACCCGTTTAGGTAGCTTATGCTATTTTAACGCGTCGTTCGCGTGAAACGCGTTCGGAACGCCTAACTAGTCCTATGACAAGTGTTATATGCCTAAACATGTTACATAATCAGTTATGTGACAAAAGTTTAGGTTACATATTCTTAATTACCAATTATACATGAAAAGGGTATTCTGGTAATTTACCTAAGGCATATAAACTACCTATCATACAACTACTTAAACGATGTGACCATAGGGTATAACCTCGGAAGGTTATTCCCTACCTACTATGGTCACCTAATGTGTTTGGTCGGATCCTAATGATCGACCAAACTGGGTCGGGTTCGAGGTATAAGCGATTTATCAGATCGCTTACCCTACGACCCTAGACAACGTGGTAATCAGTGGGCATAGTCCCAAGGGACTATAACCAACGTGATTACACTCACGTTGCGAAGTTCAAACGAACTTCGCATTGACCATTACTGGTCAATGCTGAAAGTCAAACAAAGTTTGACTTTCTGACTCTAAAAGCAATAAAATAAGGAAAAGAACGAAAGAATACTTACGAAGGGTCCCCGAATGCTAATCCCGATCCAAGAATCTCAGGTATGAAACAACGGTTTCAACTTAGAGGTTCTCAATTCAGAATTCTAGTGCAAAATGAGGTTGTGTGGGTTGGGTATTTATAGGAATACCCGAACCGTTAGGATCGTTCCATGGAAAACGTGCCATGAATCCAACCCGTACACTTGTCGGAACCTTATGGTGGCTGGAAATCCATCCTTATCAGATGACTAGATAATTAGGAACATGTGGTTGTGGTTAATCCAGCTGAAAACAGGCTGTTAAGTACATTGCATCTGGTCTGCAGACCCCTAGCGCACCGCTACGCTAAAAGTGTAGCGCACCGCTAGCTTAAGTTTGGCAGATTACACTTTTGGTCCCTGTCATGCATTCAGCCCATTTTCGACACGTTTAAGGCCCGTTAACCCCATTTCAAAGCTCTAAAATGAAGTTAAAGTATAGGGAACTTAAAATGTGTTCAAAAATATCTCGGATGTCGGTTCGTTTGGCCGTACGAACGCGATGTTCGCTTAATTACGACGGAATGCGCACAAGCGCGAAAAACGATCCAAATGACGCGACGAATGGATTTTTCTTAAGGCGAACCATAAAATATAATGTAGTCATGCTTACATAAATTTTTGGATGTCCGGATGTATTCAGAACGTAAGTTATGCGCGAAAATGCAAACTTGTGCACTTTTTGACGCTTTTAGTCCCTGAATGACACAAAAGTTTATTTTAGCAGACCGAACACCTCAAAGCCTATTTCTAAGCTATGTAAAGGATATTTATGGTATTTTTAACTTATGGTCATGTTCCGGAAGGTCTGTTACAGTTCAAATTGGCATACTTTCGCAGTTTGTCAACTTTAGTCCCTGTAAGCGATTAAACTTTGATTTCACCACACCAAACCTTTCAAAACTTATATCTAAGTTATGTAAAGGTTATTTAAGGTATGTTAAGCCTATTTCACTATTCCGGAGTGTTCGTTGGATTAAACTGGTTATATCTACTCATCAGAGCGCGTATAACCCTCCACAAAGCGATTTAAAGCTTGAAATCGAACAAGAATTGATATGTGTAAACGATACACATATTTTTACAAATCCCAAGTATGAAATACTATATTTCATTGGTTTGGCATTTGTTTGATGGTTGGAGTGGCACAGGTGTTACAGTCTCCCCTACTTTAGGAAATTTCGTCCCGAAATTAATTCGTAGGAGTCTATCTGTGACTTTATGTGAAGTAACCATCAAAGATAAGCAAGGCATAATCCTGTTATTTCTCTTTAACGGACATTTTTCAGAATTGAAAAAAATGAACGGAGTTATTTTCAACAGGCATTCTTCAGAAACGAAATTGAACGAAAGGAGTCATTTTTCACCATTTCTTCAGAAACAAAAATGAACGAAAGGAGTCATTTTTCACCATTTCTTCAGAAACCAAAAATGAACGACAAGAGTCATTTTTCACCATTCCTTCAGAAACCAAAAATGAACGACAAGAGTCATTTTTCACCATTCCTTCAGAAACCAAAAATGAACGACAAGAGTCATTTTTCACCATTCCTTCAGAAACCAAAAATGAACGACAAGAGTCATTTTTCACCATTCCTTCAGAAACCAAAAATGAACGACAAGAGTCATTTTTCACCATTCCTTCAGAAACAAAAAATGAACGACAAGAGTCATTTTTCACCATTCCTTCAGAAACCAAAAATGAACGACAAGAGTCATTTTTCACCATTTCTTCAGAAACCAAAAATGAACGACAAGAGTCATTTTTCACCATTCCTTCAGAAACAAAAAATGAACGACAAGAGTCATTTTTCACCATTTCTTCAGAAACCAAAAATGAACGACAAGAGTCATTTTTCACCATTCCTTCAGAAACCAAAAATGAACGACAAGAGTCATTTTTCACCGTTTCTTTAGAAACCAAAAATGAACGAAAAGAGTCATTCTTCAGACACATGACCAAACTAGCTGTGGTTTCCGTGCACTGAATTCCATAATTATGTATGCATCCATAATTACGCAATTCCTTGCATAGTCCGCACAATTTGATTGTAATGTGGAGGGGAGGATAATCAAACCTGTGATGAGCGTGACTAGACTACCATAGGGTCCTTTTAATTAGATCTACAAACGATCCTTTTAATTAGGCCACCAAGGAATCCTTTCAGCTATATCATCACATGATATCCCTAACCAGATTTTTTTTTGGATCAATCTGATTACCTAGACCACTCAGGGGTCTAATTATGGAATAGTACAATATAATCCAAGGATCTTTACTATCACGTAAAAGCCCATTGAGGATTTAATATAGTACCTTTGGATATCCTACTACGAATTCCTTATACAAAGATATGGAAGATTCTTTGAGGATTTGGATAACAAAAACTTGGATTACACAAAAACATTAAAGGAAACACATAAGCACATAATCACATAGTTGTTTAACTTGTTTATTAATTTGTTATCTTTGGACACGGATACTTAAAGCACACCAGGAATCCATTTCGTGGATTTCATTTGGCACTTTAATCATTTCAAGAACCCATCCATGAAGATAGGATGATCTACCAAAAATTCGATTTTTGTTTTCAGGAAAACGCAATATTCGAATTAAGGTACACAATAATTTAGGACATACGGAAATACCCTTGGGTACCCTATTAAAAATTTATAGTGGTACTTGGGGTATTCGTACGGAATTATAACTTGCACCTTGTACTTCGTTTCTTTGAAAGAGACGGGTACTTAGGATTCTTGTGGAAAACGCAAGAGATTGTAAAATGGAAGAATTTTGGGGGTAGTTTGCTTTTCAAGGAATATGATTCCTTGATTGTCGGTATTGTAGGGGATATGTTGTTTATGCATACAACCACATAAATACATTGCAATATAAATAAAAAGATTTATTTATTAACAATGATAACAACTGTTTCATGGATCTTGACAACAAAAGAAAATAATACATAAGATGTGATTATTTCTAAAGAGTGTTGTCTTCTAGTCGGTCAGATGCTCATCTCTGTGCTGGATTAGCATTAGCACGCTTTGGGCAATTTCTTCGGAAATGTCCCATCTCGCCACACTTGTAGCAAGAACCTGGTGGAAAGCGAGCTCGAGCAGTTTTAATGTTAGCTTTATTTGGTGCAACTGCTGCTACGCAAGCTTTTGCTGTATGACCTTTACGTCCACAAATTTGGCATTCGCGGCACTTCACATTAACATGATGATAAAGGTTACATTGGTTGCACAAAGGTGAAGTTCCATTGTATGGGTACTTTAATTATGAGGGTTGTCACATTCTCCCCCTGTTAAGAAAATTTCGTCCAGAAATTTAGCTCGTGGTTACTGAGGAAGCTAGTTATGTTGCGTTGGTTTCCTGGTTTTCCTGGGGTGTCACACTACTCGTGTGCACGACTACCTATAACGTACTATGGTTTATTAGACGAGCGGGTCGTGCCTTGACTTAGTCTTAATTAGTGTCTTTGAGTTACGTTTCTTTGTGTCCTTAATATTATTCCAAGTTATATAATTATCTGTTAAAATAATAAATATTTTAACTTAAATTATATTTATGAATTTTGGAATATTAGTTAAAATAATATATTTTAACATGACACACTTATGTGTTTGTACATGTATAATTTCCCAAGGATGGGTGTATTCTTACTCATATTCTTATCCTTATGTATTTTTGCCAAGTATCGGTGACGTTTTCCGGTGTATAATTATACGTACGAGAATACGTATTTTATTGTGTTTATTAAGTATCTTATACTTAATTTTTCTATTAACTTTTCCGGAATAATATTTCTAATAAAAATACATCAATATATATTCCCAAAATATATATTTTATGAAATATTACATAGAAAAATTACTTATAATTTTTCCCTTGGCAAAATTATTTATAAATTTCATAGAAGTCTAAAAAATAATATATTTTCAAGTTTAACTTGGAAAATATATATAACCTTACTTTTCACCCAAAAAATAATGTATTTCATGTTTATTCAAGAAAATATTTATTTTCTCCCAAAAATAATATATCTTCTAATAATTTCAAGAAAATATATATTTTTATTTACTCAAAAATAATATATTTTCTCCTTGTCAAAAATATGATATATTTTGTAATAATTGTAAAAATTATATTTTTGTTCTCTTGGTGTCCAAAATACTAATTACCAAAATATACTTATGAATTAAATTTCCGGAATACTTTTGTAAGTTATATTCCTTGTTTGGTTTGCCCAATATTTTGGAGTATAAATTATATATTCATATTCTTGGAATTTTGGTAATATTTTGGATTGTAATTTCCTTGGTATTTTGGTGAGTTATATTATTTCAAGTCCTAAAATAATATAACTAATACGCATAAATAATCACACAAATGGTGATTTCTAAATATATATATCCTAAATACATATTTAGCCACTTTTATTTACAAAAACCAACCTCCAATATTTATAATTTTTGTAACAAAAATTATGGCAAACTTTATATAAAAATTCATGGTTTAAAATATACTTGTAAATATTTGTTTAAAAATAATTTTTCTAAGTGATAAATTTCTAGAAAAATTTTTCCATAGTTTCCCCTAAAAATGGAGATTTCCATGCTTTCAAAGCATATCATTTTCTTTTATAAATCAACACAATCAACAACAATTCAACCAATATTTACCAATTTGCCAAAATCAAGCATAAATTACTATGTCATGAACTTGAAAATTTACAAAAAGCTATAGTAACTTACTAGTGTGTTTAGTAGGCTTAGTTACCCTTTAAAGTGTGATTGTTTATTTAAAAACATCATTATTGAATAAATTAGTTCTTCACAACTTGTAGATAAATGTTCTAAAAATATTTCTTCTTGAGTTTTTCTTGTTAAATATATATTTCTACACTTGATTAACCACTAAAAATGTGGTTAATTTCTTTAAGAACCAAGCTTAAGTGAATCTTGTATTTTTAACTTGGTTTCTTGAAAAATCACTCTTGAAATCATAGATTTACAAGACTTTATATTCACTTTAATCATCATTTTACAAGAATAACCATTTACACTTCAAGTTCATGATTTACACAAGGATGATCCATTGATCTACAACTTAATCATCCTCTCATCTTGCTAGATTATGTCTTTAATCATCTAGCAAGATCACATGATGATTAACATCAATAACATGAGCAATCAACAAGCATAACAACACTTAAACAACATGATTTCTTATGATTTTAGTCTTATGTTCAAGTTTCATGTTCTTGATTCTGTGACAACCCGAAATTCCAAGGTTCGCTTTGCAAGTGTCACTTCCATTTATGTCCTGTCGTGCGTGGTAATCGTGTGTTCATTACGTGAATTCTTTTAAGATGGTTGTTATGTCGGAGTGCCCTGATGAAGTGAGTAGAAGTTATTAGATTCTTATGCCTCACAGTGATAAATCGCACATGAGGTGCGGGTCGCATACTTTCCATGAGTCGCATACTTATTTCTTTGTTTGGGTTTTAAAGGCCCAGCACTCGGCAAGCTCTAAACTGAGCCCAATCCAGCATGTGGGTATTTCACACACACAATCTTGTGCAGGCACCCATATTCTCGAAACACACACACACGGCAACAAACCCTAGTTCCCTCTAGCGATCGGTGGCAGCCTATCTCCCCTCTCTCGAAGTCTCCTCATCTTGTCGCAAGCAATCCAGTCTTGTTGGTGCATATGTCTGTCGACTTCGTCTTGTATTGAGTCTTGTTTTAGCTTAGATAGATCAGGGCACGATATTCGATAAAATGTCAAAAATGAGTGTGAAGGCTATTTCGCACGAAATAGACAAGTGTCTATTTCACAAGAAATGACTTTGTCATTTCGTACGAAATAGCAATGTTGATTTCGCACGAACTATTTCGTGCAGAATACCCTGCCTATAAATACTAGTGTCTTGGATCTCATTTGTAACTTTCCGGTTTCAGAGTCGAACTGCTGCCGAAGTGTCTACTCGTTGTAAAACGTTGTTATATCAATTAAAAGATAGTTTAAAGTGAATCTCAAGCTGAATCAACTCGATACGTTTGTTTCCGCCTCTCGTATTGAGCAAAAACTCTTATGAACGACTCGTTTGGTCGTGAAAACGATCCTACAATTGGTATCAGAGCTCAGGAGGAAGAGTTCTTACCGATTCAGTTTAAAAATCTGACTTCTACACATTCTTTTCAAAATTAAACAAGTTTTAACGGTTAAAATGGTTTGAATTTCACACATTATAAGGGAAACAGTGTTTTTACAAAGCCTTGAAAGAATTGGACCAAAAATCAACCTAAAACCTAATCAATTTGACAAAAATATGGTCGACATGATGACATCAGCAGTATTTCGCACGGAATAGATCCTTCATTTCGCACGAAATCAGCATATAGTGTCAGCTATTTCGTACGAAATCACTATTTCGTACCAAAGTGTCCTCAGTTCATGTGAAAGTCTGTTATTTCGCACGAAATCAGCTAAAATTTGGTTCATTTGACACGAAATACCTCATTTCATGTGAAAATATTTCATTTCGTGCGAAATCATTTCATTTCGTACGAAAACATCTTATTTCGTGTGAATTAATTTCGTTTGAAGTTGTCTTGCAGGTCATTTCGTTTGAATAGGGTAATTCGCTTGAAAAAACATTTCGTTTGAAAGGGTTGATTTTGCTTGAAAAGCTGATTTTGTGAAACTTGTTACCAAATCATGGAAGAAGAATTTTATAACGCATTTGCTACTGCCCCAACTACTCCGGCTACCATTACTCAAAGCATGAACATGGAAAATCAGACTGGAACTTTGCAAAAACCCCCAAAGCTAATGGGCATTGAGGAGTATTATGGTTGGAAAGATCGGTTTGAAAACTGGGTTCAAGCTAATCATTTGAGATCTTGGGAGTGTATTGAGAAAAAGTATGTCAAACTTTGTACGGATTTGGGTGTAATCAAAACAATTTATGAACTAACGGATAAAGAACGAGACATGTACAAAGCAGAAAAATGATGATTAGTCTACTCCAGCAAGCTGTGAAAGAAGACATCTTCGTATTGCTTCAACACGATAATACTTCACGTTCGATTTGGGAAGCACTTCGAATTAAGTTTGAAGGAAGTGAGAAGATGATTAGGAGTAAGAAATCATTGCTAAAGAAAGAGTTTGATTTGTTTTCAATTTTGCCAAGAGAATCTTCAAAGAAACTGATCGAAAGATATTGTCACTTAGTGCGATCTATGTCTTTGTTAAAAATAGTCAAAGATCAAGAAGAATGGGTTGACAAACTAGCTGATACTTTACCTCAGAAAGAGTGGGGTACCTATTTGATGATCTTGAAGAATACTTGTGACAACTCGAGTTTCCAAGATTCCATCTTCGCATTAATTTCACGTTAATTATTTAAGTTTGTTTGCTGATCGACTTGGTTGTTTCACAACTATACACGTTCGTGATATGTTAAATCGTAATGTGATTTATATGTTACACATGGTGTGCTTTATAAGTGTGCAAGTTAATATATGTTTTCGTTATTATTAATATTTGGTTTGGTATTAATTGTTGTGAATGGAACTATAGTCGAAATCACCCCAACCCAAATGCCCCACCCGAAAACACCCTGTGGTGAAAACACCAAAGTGTTTTCGACCACTGATAATAGCCGAAAACAGCAAATGGGCTTTAGGCCCAGTAGTGATTAGTTATAATGTTGTTCCTTATCTTCACGCAAAAACGGTAATCGGCAGAAACCCTAGTCACCTCTCACAATCTCTCTCGCTATCTTGTGAAACCCTACGGCAGTTTTGAACATCCGAGTCCAATACATCGATTGAAGTACCACCTTTTTGTTTGGGTTAGTAATCGATTACTTATGATTATCTGATCGGAATCACTGGTTTATTTGATATCATGAATGAACAGTTAGCACGTAATGATTGTGAATGTATGAATTGTATTGATCCGATGTAAAAATCTGTTGTATGATGATGCTGTATACATGACACATAAATGTTAATTTATGTAAGTAGGGTTGTTTGTAGTTTGACTAATCTGCAGTCGCATGTGTTTCTTGAAGTGAGTGTATATTGATAATGTTTGATCGGTGGTGTGATGATGGTGTCTATAGTTGTGAGTGGAATGAATTAATATTTAGATTCATTAAAACATTACTGAATTCTATGATTAAAACATGAAGATGGTTGGTATTGAAATATGAGATAGTGGTGTATAATATACTAAAAATCGGTCCAATCATAGCATGATATCAATAGTTAGTTGTCGGCCATGATTGATGATTTGATGATTGAATGTTTTCCATGAGTTGTTCGGGCTGGATGATTGTTAGATGAATTCTAGGATTTTTGTGTAACTGTTGATGATGGCCTGCCCGACGAAAACACCACAGCAACGAAAACACTAGGGGATTTCGGCACTAGTGTTTTCGCCACAATGGGGATTTCGCCTAGGTGATTTCGCCACATGGGAGATTTTGTCGAGTGTCAGCTTATTACCGCTGTTAGTTCAGTTAATTTTTGTTATCTTGTTATCTCTGTTAGTTATTAACTTTGTTAGCTGGTTAACTATGATTAATTCGGTTAAGCTTGCTAACACTATTACGTATGTTACTTACTATTAAGTATAATTCTGTCATACATGTTAATTCAGTTAGTTGTTAATACAGTAAACATGTAACATGGTTAGTGCATAAACCCTGTTAAATGGGTTAACCTGGTAAAGTATGTTAAATGCCTGTTAATCCTGCCAAGCATGAATTTACATGGATTTGACTGACTGCTTATATGCTGCATGATGATTAACTGCCAAACACACTATGTGACGTTAGATTTGTGTGCAAGATTGTTACGAACGAAAACTGATTATATACACGTGCGTACTATAGGTCGTGATTGAATAATTGTGAACGTGTAACCCTTTTAGCATACCGAGCAAACCAAGGTGAGTTCACACTCTTACCAAGGCATGGGATTCCCAGGGATTGGGAATGGGTTGAATGATGGGATTTAACAATTACTCGTACTTACACGGCTACTAGACTATCTACCATCGTCCTCGGGTTAAGCAGGACACTTACGTAAAACCTACGTAAACAAGTACTTACCACTGTCCTCAGGTTTTGAGGGACACTTACGTAAAACCTACGTAAACTCACACATGCTACTGTCTTCCGGGGTCAGGAAGGACACTTACGTAAAACCTACGGAAAACCCCACGCGTACCACTGTCCTCGGGTAACGAAGGGCACTTACGTAAAACCTATGTAAACCTTGTACGTACTACTGTTCTCGGGTTAAGAAGAACACTTATGGTTACAAATAGTCTAGTGTATATACAAATATGGGAAGCCCCCACTAATAGAACATACTGTCGGCCTAGTAGAGCCACATGTTACGAAAAGAACTTACTATTACGAACTTACTTACTGTGAACTCGCTCAACTAGTTGTTGACTCTCTGTTACATGCCTTGCAGGTCGTTAGGTATACATGGAGCTTGCACTGGGAGGCGCGGTCGTTGTGGACGAGGATCGTGAATGCTTTGATTAAACATTTGACATTTCATACTTTACTTATGTTGGGCTTTTACTCATATGCTTCCGCTAAACGTTGAATTTCTACTTATGTTTTGAAACACCTTTCATATGGATTGGTTTGGTTAAATTACATTTACCTTTACTATTTACGTTGTTCTATATGATTGGTGGCTTGATCCTGGTCAGTCACGCTCCCAAGCGGTGATACTCCGCGGGTGGATTTTGGGGGTGTGGCAGATTGGTATCAGAGCCATTGGTTATAGAGAACTCGGTTTTAATAAGGGGAAAACGTTTTTATTAAAACCAGACTATAAACTGTACAGTGCTCAACGATCCACAACGACGCCTCACTCCACGTGCAAGACTCAACATCCTAGGTAATATGGTATATGTTTTATTGCCTACATGCTAGATTACATAGAACTTTGCTCATGGTATGCTTAGATAAACGTAACAACTATTGCTTGAGAATACTTGTGTGCTCACTCTCTTCTGTCATCGCACTATTCGCGAACCTCTCTTACTTATGTTACCTTTGCTATGAAGATCATGGCTGGATGTATTAACTTGACACAAGCCCAGTTGACGGCTCTCATTAATGAACAAGTTGCTGCGGCACTTGCAGCTGCACAAGCAGGAGGTCAACACGCTCAGCCACCTAATTGCACCTTCAGGAATTTCACGGATTGCCGACCTAGTACCTTCAGTGGTACTGAGGGAGTTGTAGGCCTCCTCCATTGGTTCGAGAGGCTCGAAACGGACTTTGAGGTGCGTGATTGCCCTGAGTCTCGTAGAGTAAAGTTTGCTGCAGGAACACTCGAAGGTGCTGCATTAACCTGGTGGGAAACACAGGTTCAAATGTTAGGGCTGGCAGCTGCT
Organism: Helianthus tuberosus; assembly: GCA_030545235.1. Taxonomy (NCBI): domain Eukaryota; kingdom Viridiplantae; phylum Streptophyta; class Magnoliopsida; order Asterales; family Asteraceae; genus Helianthus; species Helianthus tuberosus. The sequence goes on from JARYGA010044557.1 coordinate 52,487, forward strand.
AATGCCACCCCCTGGAACGAGTTCAAGGACCTAGTTAAGGAAGAGTTTTGCAGTCGAGAAGACATCCACAAACTAGAGGTGGAGTTCCTCAATTTACAGATGACGGGGTCTGAAATTGAGGTTTAAAGGAAGAGATCGATTGAATTAGCCACATTGTGTCCCACTATGGTAGACCCCCCCACAAAACGTATCGATCTGTATCTCAAGGGTCTGGTGCCAGAAATTCAGAGTCATGTGATCGAAGCTAATCTTGGCACTATCCAACAAGTCACTCGGCTTGCTCATCGCCTCACAGACCAGGCAGTAGAACAAAACAAACTACCGAAACGTGTTAAAGCTGCTACAACTTGTGCTTCTAGTGACAACAAACGCAAGTGGGATGGGAACCTGAGTAAGGGGTCAACTCCGGTTCAGTATCAGGCGCAGCAGCGAAAGACAGATGACTACCAGAGCCCCGGTCAGCAGTCTTCTGGTAGTCATGGACAGAGGGGATATCGTGGAAATCATCCAAAGTGCAACAGATGCAATAGGCACCACAGCGGTCAGTGCAACAAGGGTCGTTGTCAGAGGTGTCTCAAGCTGGGTCATGAAGCCAAGGATTGCCAAAACTCACGTCCTGTAACCCAGGAACAACAACAGCAGCCTCAAGATCCACAGAATCAGCAGCAACAACAGAGTTTTAGAGGATGTTTTCAGTGTGATGCTAAAGATCACTACAAGAGACATTGTCCACATTTGAATCAGGACTAGACTCAGAACCACGACCATGGAAGCAGGAACAACAATGGAAACAGTGACGTCGGGGCCGCGTGCACATGATTGGTCAGGGTGATGCAAGGGATGAACCTAATGTAATGATGGGTAAGTTTCTTCTCTACGACTTTTATGTTACTGTTTTGTTTGATCCGGGTGCGGATACCAGATATGGGTCTTTGAAAGTTAGTCAAATGCTCAAGCGCACACCCACACTTTTGAACACTAAACATGTCGTAGAGTTAGCTAATGGTAAGAGTCTAGAGGCCACACACAAAGTTCAGGGTTGTAATCTTATCCTCGCTGGTCAGACTTTCTCTATCGATCTCATTCCTATAACTCTGGGTAGTTTCGACATCGTCATTGGTATGGATTGGTTATCCCAACAGCAAGCAGAGATCTTATGCAAGGAGAAGGTCATTCGCATTCCTCGTACTAGCAAAGAACCTCTCGAAGTTCAAGGCGACAAGAGTGGTGTCGTGAGTGGCATCATCTCCTTCTTGAAGGCTCAGAAGTGTTTGCGAAAGGGCCACACAACTGTTTTAGCACTCGTTACAGATACATCTACGAAAGAGAAGATGATTGAGGATATTCCAGTAGTACTCGACTTTCCTCAAGTGTTTCCTGAAGATTTACCTGGGCTACCGCCTCATCGCCAGGTCGAATTTCAGATCGAGCTAGCTCCAGGAGCAGCACCCATAGCTCGAGCACCTTATCGCTTAGCTCCAACCGAACTGGAAGAACTATCGAAGCAATTGCAAGAACTCTTGGAAAAGGGTTTCATACGTCCTAGCTCTTCGCCCTGGGGAGCTCCAGTATTATTTGTGAAGAAGAAAGACGGTACCTTCCGCATGTGCATAGATTACCGCGAATTGAACAAGGTGACCGTGAAGAATCGCTATCCTCTTCCACGTATCGATGACTTATTTGACCAGTTTCAAGGGTCGAGCTATTACTCGAAGATTGACATGAGGTCAGGGTATCACCAACTGAGAGTCCGGGATGAGGACGTCTCCAAAACAGCATTCAGAACTCGCTACGGCCATTACGAGTTTTTGGTCATGCCATTCGGGTTAACGAACACGCCTGCAATTTTCATGGATCTTATGAACATGGTGTGCAAACCTTATCTTGACAATTTTGTTATTGTTTTCATAGACGACATCCTGATCTATTCGAAGAGTCAGGAGGAACACGAGCAGCATTTACGACTTATTTTGGAACTCCTTCGAACGGGACAGCTGTACGCCAAGTTTTCAAAATGCGAATTCTGGCTTCGTGAAGTCCACTTCCTAGGTCACGTGGTAAACAAGGATGGGATTCATGTTGATCCATCCAAGGTAGATTCGATCAAGAACTGGCCTGCACCTCACACACCAACCGAAATACGCCAATTCTTGGGTTTGGTGGGTTATTACAGACGGTTCATCAAAGACTTCTCAAAGATTGCATAGCCGCTTACACTACTGACACATAAAGGTGTTGTTTACCGTTGGGGTAATACACAGGAAACAGCGTTTCAGCACTTAAAGGATAGACTTTGTAGCGCACCTATCCTCTCATTGCCTGAAGGCACGGACGATTTTGTAGTCTACTGCGACGCATCTATCCAAGGTCTTGGATGTGTGTTGATGCAACGGGATAAAGTCATTGCTTATGCTTCGCGCCAACTTAAGATTCACGAACGGAATTACACTACACATGATTTAGAGCTGGGAGCTGTTGTTTTTGCGCTCAAGATATGGCAACATTACCTGTATGGCACCAAGTGCACCATCTACACCGATCACAGGAGTCTCGAGCATATCTTCAAGCAGAAAGAGTTGAACATGCGACTACGTCGATGGGTCGAATTACTGAATGATTACGAATGTGCTATAAAGTACCATCCGGGCAAAGCCAATGTGGTGACCGACGCCCTTAGTCGAAAAGATACTACACCTAGGCGTGTACGAGCGTTGCAACTCACTATTCAGTCTAGTCTTCCTTCTCAGATACGAGATGCTCAGGTAGAAGCATTGAAACCAGAAAATGTCAGGGCTGAAGCCCTACGCGGTTCAAGGCAACGGTTGGAACAAAAGGCAGACGGCGCCTATTATGTAACGGGACGCATCTGGGTCCCACTCTATGGAAACTTACGCAAGCTTGTAATGGATGAAGCTCATAAGTCTCGCTACTCAGTACATCCTGGTTCGGATAAGACGTACCACGATTTGAAAACTACATATTGGTGGCCTAGCATGAAAGCTCACATAGCAACTTACGTCAGCAAGTGCTTGACTTGTGCGAGAGTCAAGACTGAATATCAGAAACCATCAGGCCTACTCTAACAACCAGAGATACCACAATGGAAATGGGAACAAATTTCCATGGATTTCGCTACTGGCCTGCCTAGATCTCAACGTGGTAATGATACTATTTGGGTGATCGTGGATCGACTCACTAAGTCTGCACACTTCTTGGCTATCAGGGAAACATACAAGTTCTCTACATTAGCAGACATCTACTTAAAAGAAGTGGTTTCAAGGCACGAGGTGCCAACCTCCATTATCTCTGAATCGTGATGCACGTTTTACTTCAGAACTGTGGCAAGCAATGCACAAATCTTTTGGCTCTCGTTAAACATGAGCACGGCTTATCAATCTCAGACGGATGGGCAATCTGAGGGCACTATTCAAACTCTAGAAGACATGCTTCGTGCGTGTGTAATCGATTTCGGCAACGGCTGGGAAAAACATCTCCCGTTAGTGGAGTTCTCGTATAACAACAGTTACCACACCAGCATCCAAGCCGCTCCATTCGAGGCATTGTACGGGCATAAATGCCGATCACCTCTTTGTTGGCCAGAGGTGGGTGATAGTCAGATCACAGGTCCAGAACTGGTAGTAGACACAACAGAAAAGATTGCTCAAATACGACAACGGATGGCGGCAGCTCGCGAGTGTCAGAAAGCATACGCCGATAAGGGCAGGAAACCATTCGAATTCCAGGTTGGGGTTTGAGTGCTACTCAAAGTTTCACCCTGGAAGGGTGTGGTTCGTTTTGGCAAACGAGGTAAACTTAATCCGCGATATGTCGGACCGTTCGAAATCATTGAGAAAATAGGCAAAGTGGCCTACAGACTGAACTTACCAGCTGAACTCAGTGCAGTTCACAACGTCTTTCACGTGTCAAATCTGAAGAAATGTCTGTCAGATGAGACCCTCATAGTTCCTTTGAAGGAGCTTACTATCGACGAACAGTTGCGATTCGTCGAGGAACCAGTTGAAATCACGGACCGGGATGTTAAGGTCCTCAAGCACACCAGAATACCTCTTGTTCGAGTTCGTTGGAACTCCTGTCGTGGCCCAGAGTTCACCTGGGAACGAGAAGATCAAATGAAACTCAAGTATCCCCAGTTATTCGGAAACAGTGCAACCACTACTGAGGCTGAAGCTACTATAGAATTTCGGGACGAAATTCCAAATCAACGGGGGGATGATGCGACACCCCAGGAAAACCAGTAAACTATTCAACACAGCTAGCTTCCTCAGTAACCACGTACTAAATTTCGGGACAAAATTTCTTTCAAGTTGGGGATAATGTGACAACTCGAGTTTCCAAGATTCCATCTTCGCATTAATTTCACGTTAATTATTTAAGTTGTTTGTTTGCTGATCGACTTGGTTATTTCACAACTATACACGTTCGTGATATGTTAAATCGTAATGTGATTTATATGTTACACATGGTGTGCTTTATAAGTGTGCAAGTTAATATATGTTTTCGTTATTATTAATATTTGGTTTGGTATTAATTGTTGTGAATGGAACTATAGTCAAAATCACCCCAACCCAAATGCCCCACCCGAAAACACCCTGTGGTGAAAACACCAAAGTGTTTTCGTCCATTGATAATAGCCGAAAACAACAAATGGGCTTTAGGCCCAGTAGTGATTAGTTATAATGTTGTTCCTTATCTTCACGCAAAAACGGTAATCGGCAGAAACCCTAGTCACCTCTCACAATCTCTCTCGCTATCTTGTGAAACCCTACGGTAGTTTTGAACATCCGAGTCCAATACATCGATTGAAGTACTACCTTTCTGTTTGGGTTAGTAATTATGATTATCTGATCGGAATCACTGGTTTATTTGATATCATGAATGAACAATTAGCACGTAATGATTGTGAATGTATGAATTGTATTGATCCGATGTAAAAATATGTTGTATGATGATGTTGTATACATGACACATAAATGTTAATTTATGTAAGTAGGGTTGTTTGTAGTTTAACTAATCTGCAGTCGCATGTGTTTCTTGAAGTGAGTGTATATTGATAATGTTTGATCGGTGGTGTGATGATGGTGTCTATAGTAGTGAGTGGAATGCATTAATATTTAGATTCATTAAAACATTACTGAATTCTATGATTAAAACATGAAGATGGTTGGTATTGAAATATGAGATAGTGGTGTATAATATACTAAAAATCGGTCCAATCATAGCATGATATCAATAGTTAGTTGTCGGCCATGATTGATGATTTGATGATTGAATGTTTTCCATGAGTTGTTCAGGCTGGATGATTGTTAGATGAATTCTAGGATTTTTGTGTAACTGTTGATGATGGCCTGCCCGACGAAAACACCACAGCAACGAAAACACTAGGGGATTTCGGCACTAGTGTTTTCGCCACAATGGGGATTTCGCCTAGGTGATTTCGCCACATGGGAGATTTTGTCGAGTGTCAGCTTATTACCTCTGTTAGTTCAGTTAATTTTTGTTATCTTGTTATCTCTGTTAGTTATTAACTTTGTTAGCTGGTTAACTATGATTAATTCGGTTAAGCTTGCTAACACTATTACGTATGTTACTTACTGTTAAGTATAATTTTGTCATACATGTTAATTCAGTTAGTTGTTAATACAGTAAACATGTAACATGGTTAGTGCATAAACCCTGTTAAATGGGTTAACCTGGTAAAGTATGTTAAATGCCTGTTAATCCTGTCAAGCATGAATTTACATGGATTTGACTGACTGCTTATATGCTGCATGATGATTAACTGCCAAACACACTATGTGACGTTAGATTTGTGTGCAAGATTGTTACGAATGAAAACTGATTATATACACGTGCGTACTATAGGTCGTGATTGATTAATTGTGAACGTGTAACCCTTTTAGCATACCGAGGAAACCAAGGTGAGTTTACACTCTTACCAAGGCATGGGATTCCCAGGGATTGGGAATGGGTTGAATGATGGGATTTAACAATTACTCGTACTTACACGGCTACTAGACTATCTACCATCGTCCTCGGGTTAAGCAGGACACTTACGTAAAACCTACGTAAACAAGTACTTACCACTGTCCTCAGGTTTCGAGGGACACTTACGTAAAACCTATTTAAACTCACACATGCTACTGTCTTCCGGGGTCAGGAAGGACACTTACGTAAAACCTACGTAAACCCCACGCGTACCACTGTCCTCGGGTAAAGAAGGGCACTTACGTAAAACCTACGTAAACCTTGTACGTACTACTGTTCTCTGGTTAAGAAGAACACTTATGGTTACAAATAGTCTAGTGTATATACAAATATGGGAAGCCCCCACTAATAGAACATACTATCGGCCTAGTAGAGCCACATGTTACGAAAAGAACTTACTATTATGAACTTACTTACTGTGAACTCGCTCAACTAGTTGTTGACTCTCTGTTACATGCCTTGCAGGCCGTTAGGTATACATGGAGCTTGCACTGGGAGGCGCGGTCGTTGTGGACGAGGATCATGAATGCTTTGATTAAACATTTTACATTTCATACTTTACTTATGTTGGGCTTTTACTCATATGCTTCCGCTAAACGTTGAATTTCTACTTATGTTTTGAAACACCTTTCATATGGATTGGCTTGGTTAAATTACATTTACCTTTACTATTTACGTTGTTCTATATGATTGGTGGCTTGATCCTTGTCAGTCACGCTCCCAAGCGGTGATACTCCGCGGGTGGATTTTGGGGGTGTGACAATACTGGAGAGTATGACAAATTGACAATTTCCCAGTTCATCGAAAAAATTGAAGGACAAGATCTTGAGCAGCAAAAGATTGCTAGAATGAACAATCCGAGTGGTCAACAAGACATTAAAATGTATTACAAAGGAAATGTTCAGGATGTTGAAGCAAATCCGAAAGTCCAAACTGCTTTCAGTGCAGAAAACTCATCTGTATCAGTAAATCAAAGTCCAAACAGCAGCAGTGGATTTTCTTCATACCCAAGTTTTAATCCGAAGAGTTCAACTTCTAGTCATCAGTTTCAAAGCTCAAACAGCAGTAATGGTCATGTGTTACATTGCAATATCGCATTGCATCTTCAGAATGGTCAAAATTTCTATGAAGAGGTCGCTAAAGGTCACATGTCATTACTAGCTACAGTGTTGGAATCATATGAAGGATTGGTTGCTGGAAGGATCGGAAATCCTATGCTGACAAATGAGGATTACGATCAGATCGATGCTGAGGAGATGGAGCTTATGGACATTAAATGGTGTTTAGCTAGTGTTTTGAGGAGAGCTGAAAAATTTAAGATGATTACAGGAAGAGATGATTTCAGGGATGCTAATTTTCTACTTTGGGTTTTGATAAATCTAAAGTTACTTGTTTTCGATGCAGGGAGAAAGGACATTTCAAGAGGGAATGTAAAAATCGAGAAGCAAGTGGAGCACAGAATCCTTTTGGAAATAATGATTATTATCGGAAAGCCATATATCAACAAGTTGCTCATCAACCGTATCAACAACAAGAACCACAAACTGCACATGCTAAGAAGGCAATCGAAGAGTCAAACAAGAAAGCTTATTTTGGTATAATTGATCAAGATGATGAAAAAGTGGCAGAAGGTTTTAGTTGGGACAAATACATTCCACCTACTTCAAAAGTGGTAGCTCTCACTACACAAATAGTTCAAGAACCAGATTTGATGAAGGAATGGATGAAAGGGTTTGGTAGTAATGAGAAAAACCAAGATGGAGAGTTTGTTTCTTCAGATGATAGTTCAGAAAAGACAACAGTCTTTGATCAATCATCATCTGATAGCAGTGATGATGAAGAATAAACTCAAATAAATATTGGAAAATCTGTATTATCTCCTGAAAGTTTTGAATTTTATTTTGCAGATAGATTGAAGAAGCTGAAGGAGAAACGAGCAGCAAAAGAAAAGAAAAAGGTGAAAAGTGAGAGTGTTGCTCAGGAAAAGACTTCTGAACAAAGTGAAGAAGTTAAAGTTACTGAGCAGGTGATTGAAACTGTAAAGGTAGTTGATGATGAGAAGATAATTGAAGTTGAAAAAGTGATTGAAGTTGAAAAGATTGTTGAAGTCATCAAACCATGTTTAAAGTGTTCAGAATCGTGCAAGATATGCGAAGAAAAAGATGAGAAGTTGAGTGAGCAAGATAAGATGAAAGAAAAATTATTGTTCGACCTCAATTATGTGAAAGAATCGTATGATGTGTTGAATAGAACAGTGAATGGTCTACAAAAGACAAATTCTGAAAGAGAAGACGCATTAACAATGATGAATGCAGTAATGATGTCAAAGCAAAAGGCTATCAATTACTACATTGAAGAATGTGCAAAGCTGAAGCAAGAGTTGGAGACTGAAAAAATAGAGAATGAAAGAATTAGACGATTACTGCAAAGTTATTCTAGTTCTGATTATTTGATTGACAGAATTTATCCAACTGTTGCAGGTTTAGAAGCTTTTCAAGATGAGAAGCTGAAAGAGAAGGATACTGGTAAGAAACAAAGTGCAAATTATAACAAGTGTCCGCCTCCGATCTGGGAAGGTGATTCTCCCAGAAAACCAAATGAGGAGCAAGTCAAAAAGGCTATCAATATAAAGTTAAAGTCTGAAACAACTGATGATTTACCAGAAAACATTGACGTCACTTTCACATCGTCTGACACTGATCATGAGTCTGAATTAATAAAGAAAGTGGTCGATCAGGTGTTGGATAAAGATGAGGAGTCAAAGTCCGAATCCAAGAGTTCGAGTTCATCAGTTGACAGTCCAAAGTCGTCGGTCAAAAGGGTTTACAATAAAGAATTCCTGTTATCAAAATCTAATTTGAATGACCAACCAATCAAAGTGGCATATACTTTGAATGATTCAGACAAATTATATTCTGATGAGGAATTTCCAATAAGAGGTGTTAAACCAGAAATGATAAAAAAGGTTTTCAAATTAATAGAAATTAATATTTCTGAAATAAAAGATGAAAATCTTTCTGAAAAACCTAAACCTTACACCTCAAGAGTTCAACAACGTTTAAACAAGTAAAAAGGTTACAGTTCTGGTTCTGGTTTTCAAAAGAAACCAAACCATAGCAGTAATTTCAAAAGGAAAGGTTTGGGTTTTGCTGCAGAAATTCATAAAAATATGAAAAATTTTAAACCAAAAACTGTATTTGTTTCAGGGAACAAGTTCTGAAGAAGAACAAAAGAGCTCATTCTGGAAGCAATCAAACAAAGATTTCCTTTCTAAGAAGTAAGAGGGAATGAAGAATGGAGCTTATCAGAAGAAGAGGGAGACAAGATCCTGTTATCGATGTCAAGAAGTTTGTCACATTGCCTGGAATAGTCCAAAAGCAACCAACACAAAACAAGGAGTCTCTTCTAAACGGAAATAAAAAAATTGTGGATAAAACTGAACCACCAACTGAAAAATTCAAAGTTTTCAAAAAATTCTACATATGCAGTTGGTGAATGTTCAAAAAGGTTTTACAGAAGAAGGGTAAATCTTGACAAACAAAAATGGGTTGTTAAGAGATCTGATGTGAAATATGGCGATGAATCTGACTCGTCAAAGTCAAAAGAGCCACAAGTTGAGCTAAAAATAGAAACATCAGTACCGCCAATGGATGATGTTAATTTTCCACCATTGAGGGCTAAAAATTTAAAACAAAAAGTTGGAAAGGTTGAAATTTCGAATCAATTCTATTCTGAAAAGACAGAATTTGATGTCGAAAAGGCTTTTAATGGAAAAGTAAAACATATTTTTGGGAAAATGGTCGAGGGGAAGGCCAAAGGGGTGAAAGAATTTTATGACGAAAAAAGGAATGTTGAAACCCCAAATGAGACTGAAAAGGACACATCCAAGTTTGGTCAGGCTTGGATGTCTGTTTTCAATATGTAAAAATTCTGACTTGCCGGAGCTTCCAAGATTGGTAATCGTGGACCAGGAATCGGCATCTTTCTTGAGAAATTCTCAAAAGAGATATTTCGACCTACAAGTGGTAGTTTCTTGAAAATTGTCATTTTTTTACAAATGGTATGATTGGTAAGCGAACCTACAAGTGGTTGAAAAGCAACGTGATGAATGAATCCCCTAACCTACAAATGGTTTGTGAAATTCAACAAAACTAATTTTCCTGAAAAACCATTTTGATTAAAACAAACTTAAGTGTTTTGAAATCTTAATGGGAAAATAGTTTGTTGACAGGGGGAGTTCTGATTGTTTATGCCAAGTGGATGGCGATTTGAAGCAATTCACAACAGTTGTCACTTTATTTGTATAGTTTGTTTTCAATTTTTTTTTCTTCAATTGGTTTTGAATTTTAGGGGGAGTAAGCATTTTCAGAAAATCCAAAAACATTAGAAAATTTGAAAAGAGTAAAATGCACGGATAGTCCCTGTGGTTTTGCAAAGTTTCAGCTATAGTCCCCAGAGTTTGGAAATTACACTCCTAGTCCCTGTGGTTTATGACTTTGTTTCTCGGATAGTCCCTGGGTGTAACAGACGTTAACTAGCAACGTTAAGTGTGGTCATGTGCTGAACATGTGAGGGTAATTTCGTCCATTAATGTTTTAAACCCTCCTTCCACCTCATTAAAACCATTGTCAGTTGCATTCCCTCCCATTTATCACCCAACACACATTCTCTCTCTATCAGTGGCGATCATCTTCATCATTCCCAAAATTGACACCGATCAAACCCTAATCGTAATCAGCAATGGAAGACGATGATCCGCAAAACCCATGGAGACACAACACTTGTAGAATAAGGAGTCCAACAGAGGCGTTTGTAGCAGAAAATGTCTATGGTAAGTATCCAAAAACCCTAACTTGATTCTGTTAAAAATCCAAACTTGATGTTCTTTTTGTTGATTTATCAAACGAACAGGAGGATATGACAACTTGTTCACTTTAAAAGTGTATTATGGTGGTATTTTCACAAAGGCTCCACGGAGAAGATACGTTGACGGAAAGGTTAGCTATGTTGACTACTGCAACATAGATGAGTTTTCTGTGCATGAAATAGATTTTATGGTCAGGGACCTCAAGATTTATATCCCAGATGTTGAAATTTACTACCATTTTCAAATACCTGGGCAAGATTTAGACACTGGTTTGACACCTTTAGGAAATGATGCGGATGTTTTGTGTTTAGGCAAATATGTTGCAGCAAACAAGGTTATAAGAATGTTTATAGAACATGGTTTTACTCGGATTCCAGATTACCTTAGCCCTCCAAAATCAACTTCTGTGGTTATTGAACAACTAGAAGATGCAGGGCCTAATATACCTAGAAAGAAGTTGAAGGTAGCAAAAAAATTAAGGCTTGGTGAGGGTTCTAGTGAACCAAATAGCAGAGTAGAAGTTAGTAACCAGAACGTAGAGGTCAGACTGAATAGGATTGAAGATATTGACAAAAGAATGCAAGTTCAGGGTAATATGGTTAGTGTAGAGGGTAATGTGGGTAGTTTACATGATAATGTGGGTTCTTTAGAGGGTAATGTGGCTGGTCATGAGGGTGCAGGTGTCAATGATGGGGCTGGGGTCAATGAGGTCAATGTGGGTAGTGGTAAGGGCAATATGGTTAGTGAACAGGGTAATGTGTGTATAGTAGAGGGAAATGTGGGTACTGACAATGAAGGTAACATTTATGAAGAATCATTCAATGGAGGGTTTTCATATGACATTGAAAATGCAGACTTCTCTACTGATTTTCCTGTTGACAATACAGATAATCAGCATGGTCATGAACCTGACAATGAGGTTGAGGCTGAATGTGAGCATGAGGGATCATGTGATGGTGAGTCTGAATGTGAGCATGAGGGATCATGTGATGGTGAGTCTGAATCAGAGGAGGATGAGGATGATGACTCAGAAGATAGTGATTTTAAAGCAGACTTGGACTTTATGATGGAAGATGCTGCTGTTGACATGAGAGACTACTATGAAAATGTTGACCATGGTGAGGAGTTTATGGGTCCTGTGAATGAATCTGTTGGTAACAATGATGGGAATGATAGTGATGATGACCCTCTTGCTGGTGAAAATTTAAATTATGATTCATTGGATAGTCTGACAGAAGACTCAGCTGGGGAGTTAAGGTGTAGAAGGCATAAGAAACTTAAAGAACTCAAAAAGAAAAAAAGAGGTGAAAACACAACATCAAAAGTGAGGTTCTATGTGGGTCAGATGTTTGGTACTGCCAAAGAGGCAAAAGACTTGATTAATAAACATGCTATTGAAACAAGGAGGGCAATATCTTTTATCAGAAATGATAAAAAGAGGCTTAGGGTTGTATGTGAAGGCAAGGTGCCTGTATTCACAACTGGGCCAATCAACACTGGGCCAAACAGTGGGCCTGACAATGCTAATATAATGACTAGTGGGCCAATCAACTCAAGTGGTTCAAGTGGGAAAAAAAGGGGATTGGGTTGTGTAATGACAAGAGAAAAGCTAGGTTAAATAGTGTCAGCTGTCCTTGGGTACTTTATCTGTCAAAGTTAGATGAGGATGATGAAACTTGGGTTGTCAAAACCTATAAACCAGATCACAAGTGCTTGCAATCCAGAAAGATACAACCTTTCACTTCTACTTTTTTAGCTAACCAACAATGGGTTCTAAACCAGATAGAGTCAAACCCTAATATTCCTATTAGAAGTATCCAAGAGGAGCTGGGGAGAAAATACGAACTTGGAGTCTCCAAAATGAAGGTAAAAGAGTTAGATCTATAAATTAATTTGTATGTTTATTAAGTTTTTCTAATGTATTTGTATGCTGTAGGCATTTAGGGCAAAACTAAAAGCTACTAAGGCATTGCAAGGGGACTTCAATGAACAATATTCAAGTCTCAGAGATTATGCTATGGAATTGATGAGGACCAATCCAGGTACAACTGTCAAATTTGCTGTTGAGCCTTGTGGTAACCCAAGTGCACCCACTAGGATCTTCAAAAGGGTGTACATATGTTTGGGTCCATTAAAACAAGGCTATAAAGAATGCAGACGGGATTTCTTGGGGTTGGATGGGGCATTCATGAAGGGCCCATATCCTGGGCAAATGTTGACTGCTGTTGGCCAGGATCCAAACTTTGGTATATATCCTTTGGCTTATGCCATTGTTGAGGCTGAGACAAAAAAAAGATTCATGGAGCTGGTTCTTAGAATGTCTTCGAGATGATTTAGATCTACCAAGAGAAGCAAACTACACCTTCATATCAGACCGCCAAAAGGTATGTTTCCATTTTTATATTGTGTGCTATTGTTTTCACATTCAAGGATCAAAGATTGTGTTATATGTTTGTTACAACAGGGGATTATTCCAGCCATCCAAACTGTGTTTCCTGCTGCAGAGCATAGATTTTGTTTAAGGCATATACACCAAAACATGAAGCAGCAGTGGAGAGGAAAGGCCTTCAAGGACTGTCTATGGGATGCTGCAACTTCCACAACAGTTCGAGATTTTGAATTGAAGATGCTTGAATTTAGAAACTATAACCAAGAAGCCTATGACTGGTTGGCAGCCATTCCTCCCATTCACTGGTCCAGGTCTCACTTTACAGGTATAAGTTTGTCCCACAACTGCTTGTATATAAACTGTCATATTTGCAACTTTCCTGACACTGATCCATTAACAGGTAGGGCCAAGAATGATACTTTGTTGAACAACATGTGTGAATGCTTGAATGCACTAACTGTGGATGGGAGAGATAAGCCTATCATTTCAGCTTTAGAACATGTGAGGGAGTATTTGATGCTGAGAATTGTCAATGTCATCAGGGTGTTAGGTAAGTGCAATGGTCCTCTTACCCCTCATGCTACTGAAAGACTTGCAGAAATTAAAAAACAAGCAGTTAATTACAGTGTTAAGTGGGGTGGTGGGACCAAGTATCAGGTCAGTAGGAGGGTAACTTCTCAGTTTAGTGGTACTAGGCATTCACAGTATGTAGTTGATGTTGTGGAGAGGGTCTGTAGTTGTAAGGAATGGGAAGTATCAGGAATTCCTTGTAGACACGCTGTTGCTGTAAACTGGGACATGGCTTTGAATGGCCAAGCTGTTGGTCCACCAGAGTCTTGGGTGCTTGATTGCTATTGGTTGGACACATGGAAAAGGGTGTACACGCACAGAATTGAACCCATCAACGGTAGAGACATGTGGCCAAAATCACCTTGTCCAACTACCTTAACCCCACCCTTGCACCACACACCAATTGGCAGACCTAAGAAAAAGAGGAGAAAAGATCAGGTTGAGTTGCAGGATGATGCTGAGAGGGCAGGACAAAGTTCACAAAGGAAGAAGAGGAATAATGCCCAAGCTGATGCAAATGATGAAGTGGACAATGGTGGAAAGTTAACAAGGAAGTGGAAAACTGTTACTTGCAAGAAATGTGGGGAGAAGGGTCACAACTCTAGGGGTTGTGGTAAACAGAAGAGGGGGAAACAAGCAAAGCAGGCCAGGAAAGGAAACAAGTCAAAGGAGGGGAAGAAAGGGAACAAGTCAAAGGAGGGGACCAATGTTTGAAGTCTATGTTAGTTTTTGTGGTTTTTAAACTTTCGGCAGTCTTTTGGTTGTAATGGTAGCTTATATGCACTAGAATTTTGGATGTTTGGCAGTATTTTGGTTGTCTTATGGTTGTAATGGTAGACTTGATGTTATGGATATTATGGTAGACTTGTGCAAATTAGTTAACTGTTATATTTCGCAGTATTTGGCACCATTTGTTTAGTTGATGTTATATTTGGTCAACAAAATGCACACTTGCACAGTTGAGTTATTATGGTCATTGATTCGTCCAACTACTACCCTTTACTGCACATTTAATTTGCACAACTGATGTTATATTTGGTCATTTAAATGCACACTTGCACACCATTCATTTATTCGTCCAACTACTAGCCTTTACTGCACATTTAATTTGACCTATTCATCATTTATTTGACCCATTTTAACCATGTCAAAACATTTGCACATTTCTGCACAATTTGGTCATTTGTTTGGCACTTTGTTTGACCCATTTACACAGCATTTTTCAACCAAAACAGTTTTCATTTCATACTAAACACTTACATCAGTTACATTCAATTATATCAACCAGACATTATAATCAGCCCTAGAATCCCTAAAATGAACAACAACACAACAATGAGCTTGTTCTTCAACCTATTCTTCCCATGTAGTCATGCAATCTCAACTTCAAGTTGGTTTTTGTTTCTTAGTAACCCAGGTATGATACACACTGAACGACTGCACATTGGGGGTCTACCCACCCAATGAATCGTCTGCATCCAGCGTTCTGTAAAAAGAAATTGAAGATCAGAGGGATGAGAATGATGTAAATACAGATCAATTTCAGAAACTAACCATGTTAGGGCATGAGTAGAATCGTCGACCAGGGTTTAAATCAGTCCAAGAGGTCAGAATCTTTACTTCTTCTCCACAATTGCACAGCACCATTTTTGTCGATGAGGATCAGGGTGTTGAACTCAGAACTTGTTAAGATTCTGTTTGATGTAGGTTAGGGTTGGGGAAAATGATTCAGTGGGTATAAAAAAACAGGTGAAAGGAGGGTTTAAAACATTAATGGACGAAATTACCCTCACATGTTTAGCACATGACCACACTTAACGTTGCTAGTTAACGTCTGTTACACCCAGGGACTATCCGAGAAACAAAGTCATAAACCACAGGGACTAGGAGTGTAATTTCCAAACTCTGGGGACTATAGCTGAAACTTTGCAAAACCACAGGGACTATCCGTGCATTTTACTCATTTGAAAAAGAAAAAAAAACATGATAAAAATCAAAATGAGTTTGTTGAGAAAAGAGGAAATGATAGAACATCAGTAGACGATCACATCATGCTAAAGAATTGGAAAGTCAAAAAGTGATAAACGGTCTCACTGATGATATGCCAGTAGGTTTTTTCACATTTAGTAGATTGTGTCGAGATATAAACCTAAATTTCAAACTTACTTGTCTCGTGGGGAATATCTCTCGGATA
>JARYGA010044558.1:0-31471 GCA_030545235.1 Helianthus tuberosus
GTGAATCGTTTAGAACTTAAAACGATTAAAAGCTTAACGGTGCTTGTGATGTGTCTCAAAAACTGATATGATCCTCTTTCGCAAACTCACAAAATAGTGTTTGTACATATTTCTTTTCTGCATTTATGTTTCATGTTTTGAAAAATCCAAAAAGATTTTCGACAATTGATGTTGAAAAGCTGATATTCAAAATCTCAAAGGCTAAACAAGATGAACAATTGGTTTGGTTAAGATGATGAGAAGTTGGAAGATAATCCTCAAATGTTTAGATGATTCATTAATTTGAATCACAATATTGTGTGTTATATGTTTGAGAATTTTGAGTGAATTCTTTTAGAGTCAAAATTATTTTGTCTTACGAGAGGTTGAGATGTGTAGGTTTTTGATTCTTTGGCTATGGAAAGCAAGGCGTCGATCTCAAAAGCACGGAAGCTTTATGAAAGGGGAAGCCTGAAGAGACTACTAAAAGCTGAAGACAGATCCACCGGGTTTCTGTACAAGCAAGAGGGAGTCTATGTTTGCTGAAGAAGTTAAAGAAGAATCATGAGAGAGAGAAAGACAAATCGCTACAAGTTTGACTAAGGATTGACTGCGGCAATATCCAAGGGGGAGATTGTTGATGCATTTTATGTCTATCGCCTTCGTCAATCCGAGTCGTAGCGAGGAACTGAAGATATCAAGTCGTTAAAGTATTACATTTAGATAAAAAGGCAAGGTGGCAATCTTGTAATTAATGAAATTTCATTAAAATAGCCCTTGACCTATAAATATGAGTGATTAAGTCATAATTAGAGAGCTTTTGTAATCTTGGAGAAGACTTTGCTAAGTGTGTGTTTCTAGAGAGAGAAACTAGAGAGAGAAAGTCTCTCTACACGTGATATTGTACCGTTAGAGTCAAATCTTCTAGTAAATCTCGTTCCTAGTACGTTATTGTGTGTTTAGATCACGTACGTTTACGGATTCCGCACGTCAAACGTCCGTTACGCAATCGAACGGTCGCAAAACCGGTCCTACATTATGCAACATAATTACACAATGTTAGGGCATATGATACTTGTCGTAGGACTAGTTAGGCGTTCGGAACGCGTTTTACGCGAACGACGCGTTAAAGTTGCGCAAGCTACCTAAACGGGTCGTGATGGGTCGTAAGCACTTAGGTTAGGCTTTAATTTAGTATGTAGGCCTTGTTAAACCATGTCATATGAGATCCCACACTCATTTGGTTTACGAGACCTCATCCTATCCGATCTTCTGATTTTGGTCCGGATTATTTATGTAGTTACCTATATTCGGTACCGTTTGATTTCTGGGACTCCTCTAGCTTGCTTGGTAGTTGTTCAGACTTCTAAGCACTCTCAAGTGAGTACATAGTCCCCCCTTTTACTGTTTTCAAACTGTTTTGGGGTGAAGCATGTGTACCTATCTGTTATTTTCATGTTTTCAAAAGTATAATTGATTATACATATGTGTACTTATCTTTTTGCAAACTGAATGATTATCTATGATTTAAACTCTAATTTTTCAAAGATTATAAAATAAATGTTTGGAATAGTACTTATTTTGTTCACCAGACCGGTTGGTAGTATGATATAGCGCTATAGGATTTGACACCCCATTCTTGTTGTCATGGAATGTCTGAAACCAATTTGTTTCTCCATCCAAATAGGGATTGCCTTTGTGGTATCCCTATAGTCTCAAAGGTGTATTTTGATGCACTAGGTCTGAATGAATTCTTAAGTCACATTATTATTGTATATTAAGGTATACTCCCAAAAGTATAGTTTGATATGCTCTCATATGTGATATCGTACAAAACCAACATATATTTTGTTAAAAATCTAAAACATAGTTTAATATGTTATTTGTAATCCAAAACATAGTTTAATATGTTATTTATAAATCCAAAGTATACTTTTGATATACTACTGAAAATTATTATTTTAAACAACTAAGGTATATTTAATATACTATTTGTCTAACGATTGGGTTTTGGTTAGTGTTTAGATAACGGGACAGGTGTGATGTGATGAAAACATGGTAGATACGCCGCTGGTACTTCTTATATATAAGTGTTTTCATCACATTACATATCGTGTTGTTATTTTGTACACTTGGGTTAACAATATTGGAACTGAAATGTATTTTAATATGTTACTTATTCGACTTTCTTAAAAATCAAAGTATATTTTTATATATACTATAAACCTTTTTATCAAAATATTGTTTTTCAAACAATATATTCTATACAAATTCATTTTACTTACTTATTAAATTTTCTATGTATTACTATTTTATATCATCTGATTTCTTATAAATGATTTATAAAAGAAAACCTTTTACAAGGATCATGACTACTTTTATTAAAACTTTTTCTTTAAACTCATAAGTCATGAATCCTAATTACAAAAAAACCTATGTATCTCACAGGCATTTTTATGCTGGCGTACCTATTTTTACACATGTTTCAGGTGCTGCTTTATGAAGATTGTTGATACATACTACACTTAGGATGAACCTGTGCCTTAGCGACTTTAAAATTTGAAAGACAATATTTGTATTTATCTGATTTGTAATAGAACAAAGATTTCAATGATTCAACAAAACAAAATTATTTGATCCATGGTTGTGAAACAATGATTCTGTTACAACACTCCCCGACATTTCCGCCACGTCTTGTTGTTTTACGTGGTCGGGGTGTGACATGTTGCCTATATAAAAATGAATTTGTTGAAGTGTTTAGAACTTGAGATGTTGAAGAAAATGAATTTTTTTGTAAAAATGGGTGACAAGTTGTAAAGAATGAATTTTTACAAAATGCTTCACATCAAGAAATAAACCATGTTTTTAAGGTTAATGGATCATGATAAACACATTGTTAAAAGACTACAAAATTTTACAAACTTTCAAGTTCATATCTTCATGAAAAATGCATTTTTATGCATATGTTGTTAGGTTGTAAATTGTGGTGGATGAATTATTTATGATTTTGAAAAGAAAATGATATGCTTGAAAGCATGGAAATCTCCATTTTACAAAGGAAACTATGGTGAATTTTTTATAAAATTTAAACACTTAGAAAATATATTTTAACAACTTCTTACAAGTAATCTTGATTAATGGTTTTAAATTTAAAAATTTCCATAATTTTTGGTATAAAAATACAAGTAATGGAGGTTGATTTTCAAAAATAAATGACGAAATACATATTTAGAAAAATATATATTTAGAGACTACATAAACTATGTGCTATGTGTATATTATTTGTATTAGTTATATTAAAAGTTTAGGGACTTGAAATAATATACCACACAAATACCAAAAATTGTAATTTAAAAATTACAAGAATTACAAGAATACAAAAATATGTCTTGTACACAAATATTGGACATTTGGACAAATGGACTTATTGGACAAGTTATATAAATATTCCGGAATTTAAAATGGTATTATAACAAAACTTGGTAAACGGTATTTTCCAACCCAAACAAATGACAAAGTATGTATTTTTACAAGTATTATAAAAATATATCATATTTTGTCAAACATAGAAATATATTATTTTTGAAGCATATGAGAATATTTATTTTCATAAAGAACTTAAAAATATATTATTTTGGTGGAAACCAAAAATGTATATTTTCTAGTCTTGATCTTAAGAATAAATTATTTTTAAAATATATGTGAACATTTATATTTACCAAGTCAAAAATGTAGATAATTTCTATAAACATATCTTAAAATATATATATTTTAAAAATGCAAGAATATTGGTTTTAGTTGTGAAAAAACAATATTCCGGAAAGACTAAATATATATGAAGTATGAAATACTTAATAAATACAAGAAAACATGTATTCCTATATGTACAAACACATGCCAACATACACTACTAACACTTGGTAAAAATACCCTTATATAAGTACTGTATATAAATATGAGAATACAAAGTGAAATAATCAACATCCTCATAATGCAAGTATACCTATACTTGGGAAAACTTACAAGTGTATAATACTCAATAAACGGTATTTTGGTTATGAAAACTACAAACACACGTGTAAAAAATAAACGGAAATAATATATCAAAACGTGTAAAAAATATATTATTTTTAACAAAACCCTTAAACGATATACATACAGGGCATGCAAATAATATAAGTTAAAATATAACATTTTAACTAATATATTAAACTTTGAATTTTATATAATTATGAGAAATTATATAAAGCCATCATACACTAAAAGTGCAAGTCAAAACAAAGACAAATCCAAAACAAGTCTTAATAAGTGTTTAAGACTAAGAACCATTACAAGACCGAAGTGTCTAACAAAACGTAGCACATTTGTAAGTTGCAAAACGAACACAGGAAACCGCATTTGAGTACGCACTTTGCCCGGACGCAAAACTGTGAGTTCATGTCCCCCTTTTCTTTTAACGTTTTAGGGTTACAACTATCATGGGGAAATACATGTCAACTATGGTATGTTTAAGCTATGGAATGAACTCTTAGATCATGTGAGCATAGGCTGTAACTAAGGTGCCATTAATCGTTTTAAGGACTACATAACAAATGTTAGATCTAATGGGTACGGGCGAGCCCCACTCATGGTCCATTGGTGACCACTTAGAGTGTTGTTGTATCCCATTTGAGAGTGAATCGACACTAAAAATCGTCTACTCGGGTTGAGTACCTCCTATGTCGTCACATATATTAATCTCCTTGGAAAACATTAATGATCAACATGTTCATAGACGCTTTACATACCTACTTACAAAACTAAACTTTCAAATGTTTTTGCGATTCATTTGATGCGCATACACATAAAACACATGAACTCGCTTAACTTTTGTTGATGTTTTCAACTTATATGTATTTCAGGGATATAGATGTATCTTGATGCCAACGTTACTTTCAAGCTTTTGAGTTTCAAGTCTCGATGTCATCCACTTTTGGAGGATTTGATCCATATATCTTATCCTTGATGAGATATAGGATGCAAAGCCTCATGAATTTAAACTTTTGTTTAACAACTCCTTTATGGAACTTTAAAACTTATGTTGGTTGTAACTTAAACTAAATACTTGTGATGGTTTAAAACTTAAACAACTTGTGGTTGTAATATTTTGAAACTTATGAATGGATGGAGATCGCTTGTTTTAATCATGTAGTTGTTTATTATGATCTAATGCAATGAAAACTGATCAAGTCACACGCACATGCTTCCGCAAAAGACAGGGTGTGACAGGTTGGTATCAGAGCTTCGATTGTAGTGAACTAGGCTTCCTTCTCGAGTCTAGTCTACAATCACTAGGATTCTCTCACGAAAGCATTTTTACAACAAACACAAATATTTTTCATTGAATTTACAAAAACGCAAAGATCCACGAACCAAACGTTTTTCAAAGGAAAAACAAAGCAAGGACATTAGTTGGGACATAGTCTATATGGGATAGACTTGCCAAACTAAAAATGACCCACATAAGAACAATGTGATTACATTTGATACGCTACCTTTACTTGCCTGTGTATACTAAGTAACATTGTTATTCATTGATATATATACATATATGTGTACGGATTATTTTGCCAGGATACCATGGTATCATCTGCTAGTAGCGGAGTATACGATGACCACGACCACATGGATGTATCATCTGATGACGAGCCCATTGTGGAGATTGTTTTGTCTGACGACGAGGATCTCGACGACTTCCAGCCCTTTGCGCTACCCGACCCTGTCCTCGATGGCAAGCCCATAGAGGATGATGTCCTAGCTGTGGGGCCATAACTGAACCAGTTTGTTATTATCAGTCTGTAAGGGCATATACTAGTATAGGTTTGCGTCTGTCTTGGGCTATCTTGTTTGTTTTGGGTTTGATATGTATAGTGGGCTTGTTTAGTTGTTTTAAGGTTTATGGGGTATGGGCTTGGTTCAATGTAAATGGATCT
Organism: Helianthus tuberosus; assembly: GCA_030545235.1. NCBI lineage: Eukaryota > Viridiplantae > Streptophyta > Magnoliopsida > Asterales > Asteraceae > Helianthus > Helianthus tuberosus. The sequence goes on from JARYGA010044558.1 coordinate 5,952, forward strand.
CCTATGTTAGTATAAATAGGGGAATCCATAGTCGATGTAGGTTGTTGATTCTTTTGCAAACTTGTGTTTTGGGTGATCTAGAGTACCAGACGATTCCTAGAAATCGTGTGCTCTTGTGCTTTGAATCAATACACTTTGCTTTCAATCTTTCACATCTTACTTGTAATTCCGCTACTTGTTTGGTGTTTGATATCTGATTGTAGTGATTCTCGACTTACAATTGGTATAAGAGCCTAAGTAGTCTCATGAAGGCTCGGTTGGATCGGATATCTTGAAGATTGAAGGTTGCTTTTGCTGCTGATTGTGTTCGAAGTTCGACAAGAAGGGTCTGATTTCTATTTTATTTCAGTCTATTTTATAGTTCTTTCTTCTATCGAATATTTCTTGGGTCATAGTGGATTTGAGTTATTCATCTTTTGGTTTGAAAAACTGTTTATTTGCATCTAAATATCAACCCAAGTTGTGGCACGAAAACTGATTTTAACGTGGTTTTTCTGTTTTGTTCAAAATAAAAGTTAAACTTCTGTGAAACAAAAGGTTCTCGTTAATCTGAAAAATTGGTTTGTTTTGGTTAAAATTTTTGTGAAAACCAATTGCTTTGGATATCAAAAATTGAAATTCAGTTATTGATTTTTGAGATTAAAGTTTTGATTGTTGAAATTGAAAGGATTTTGGGTATACATATATATTTTTGGCTGAAAGTTATTTGAAAGATTTTAAAATTTCTGGGTTCTTGTGCTTCGATCTCATCAATTATTCATCAGAATTTTTGAAAATTTGTGGGTTTGATCTGTTTGTGTAAAAGTTGATCGTGTTTATAGAAATTTTGGAATGCTGTTGCAGGAAAAATCGAACAGATTCGGAAATTAAAATTACCATATCTTTCGGGATTTTGGTTGAAAAGATTGCAAATTGCATTTCCAAAGTTTGGCTTGTGCGATTGAAGGTGTTGTGCGACTGGTGTGCATTGGGTTCTTAAAGGAATGAGGAACAATATTGTTACTTGTACGATTCAGTTTGGGTTGTGCGATCATAAAAATTGGGCTTTCAAGGATTCAGGCCCAAACTTTGTGACTTGTGCGATCCATTAGCTCTTGTGCGACTGAGAAGGTCTTGTGCGATTGAACTCTTGTGCGATTCAAAGGTTCAGTTGAAAGGGGCCATATTATCTTGTGCGTTTGAGAAAGGGTTCAACTGAAGACGTCTTGTGCGACTCACCTTGTGTCATCTGTCATGTGCGATCAAAGGGGTCATACTGACTTGTGCGATTGACAAAAGGTTCAGCTAAAAGGTGTCTTGTGTGATTCATCTTGTGCGATCCAAGAAGTCATCTTGTGCGATCCAAGAAGTCATCTTGTGCTACTGTGATTGAACCTATTCACGTGGACTGGACCAATTGGGCTTATGGACTGTTTTACAAAACTGTTTTGTATTGGATCTTTTAATTATCTGTTGAACCATTGGAATTGTTATCTGACTATATTGTAATCATTAGTGATATTCATCTGGTTCTCATATTTAATATTACCTGTTACTCATAAGTTCAATTGTCTTTTCAGAAATGGCTCAAACTAATCAATTGGGATTGACTGAAACAGCTGCCATTAACCAGGATCTAGATAACATAATTGGAACTAATAACAGGATTCCCAGGCTCATTTCTGGGGGATCCTTTTCAGAATGGAAGTTCAGGTTCATTCAATACATGAGAATCAATGATCCAAAGGCCTCGAGATCTATCTGCAATGGACCAACTGTGATCACCTACATTGAGAATTAAGCTGAGGGAACTACTGCTCCTAAGCCTGAGTCTCAATTTACTGAAGAGGATCATGAAAAGCATGACATTGATGTCAAGGCTCTTGCTATGCTGCACTCTTCTCTTGCACCAGAAATAGACATTGGAGTTCGTGATTGCAAAACTGCTAAGGAAATGTGGGAAGCTCTTCTGGCTATGTATGAGGGAAACAAAGAGATGAAGGAAAGCAGAAGGGAAATGCTTACTCAGCAGTTTAACCTGTTCAATCACTTCCTAGGGGAAACTTTGGAAAATCAAATCCAAAGATTCGTTGCCTTGGTCAGTGATATGAAAACTCATGACATCGATTTGGAAAAGTCTGTTACCAACAAGAAACTGCTCAACGCTCTTCCAAGAAGCTGGGATACGAATGTGACTCTCATCAAAAGAACCAGAGACTTAGCTAGAATGACTCTTTCTGAGCTAATTTCACTGTTAAAATCTTATGAAATGGACGACAAACAAAGGCTTTACAACCACACTTCAAGATACAATAATGTAGGTGTGTTGACCAACAGTGCTTTGATGAGCTCGCTTCAAGCACCCTCTACTGTGCAGTTCCCTGCAAATCTTGGAACTTATGTCAACCAATCTGGCTACTTTTCTGCTCCTACTCAACAAGTGAACCAAACCCCATCCACTCCACAACCTACAAATCAACCTGCTCCTACACCCACATAACTTTTTTCTAACATCACTACTGCTTTTGCTGCAACAAACACTTCAGTGGCCACTTCAAGAGAATTTGAGCAAGCTATGGATTTCATGACAGGGGTCATGAACTGTTATCACACGTTCATTACTGGAAGGGTGGCAAACTGTAGGATCGAGTAACGGCCAAAACGAGTCAATCAGAAGTGTTCTAGACCAAAACGAAAGGCGGAAACAGACGTTTCGGTTTCGAATCAGCTTGATTTGCACTAGAAAGTAGTTTAATTATCTCTTGTATTGATATGAAAGTTTTACACGGTCTGGAGATACCTCGGCAGAGCTTCGCTACCGGAAATGTCAAAGTTACAAATGAAAACAACAAGTCCACTATTTATACTAAATCCACTTCGTTTGAACAATCATCTCCAGTTCGTATGAACTGGTCCAGTTCGTTTGAACTGTCCACTTCGTTTGAAGTGTCCACTTCGTTTGAACTGGCTTGTTCACCTCTGTTTCCTACTTATCTCAAACTGCGTGACTTGTTTTATCTATACTATTACAAGACTCGATACAAGACGAAGTCGACAGACGCATGCACTAACAGACTCCCCCTCGAATGTTGACGAGTCTTCAGTGTCGAGTCTTCGCATCTTCAGTCTTTATCAGTCCTTTCGAACTCTTTGAAATATCTGTCATTGCAAGAATCCTCATTCTCTATCTTCATTATCAACAAACTCCTCTCTCTCAAATGTTGAATATCATGGTGTCTTCAGACTCCCTCTCTCAATCTGCTGAGATCGTAGTCTGGAATTCACAAGATCATACCTTGGCTTTCATCCAGCTCTGGATTGAAACCTGGCCAACCTGAAAAAAACTCTACCCAAAAATAAATTTTCTGATAATCATTTGTGGATAAGATTTTCAAATCTAATTTACCACATGAAGGAATAACGTTTTTATTGTAAAAATGTTCTCATTCCATTTCAACAATCTTCAAACACTTTCACCCAAACCATTTGTTCATCATGTTTAGCACTCGGAATTTTGAAAATCAACTCTCCAAAATCAGTTGTCGAAAATCTTTTTGGATTTTTCAAAAATTTATGCTAAAACACACTAAAATCTTTTTGGATTTTCTGAAAGAAAGTAACTGAAGAAATAAAATATTTACAGACAATATTTTTGTGAGTTCGTGCAAGAGGATCATATCAGTTTCTGAGACAAATCACCAACACCATTAAGCTTTAAACATTTTCAGCTTAAACGATTCACATAGATTGTCAGTATACTGGTCCACTTAAATTCTCACACAAAGTTCAACTGATCCGAGATACGAAATTAATGTTTTAAGCACTTAAACTCAATCGCGTGTCCCACCTCAGAATATACTCCCGTATCCAGATCCCAATATTCAGTCTTACAGGTAATTATGACACAAATGATATCTGTAGGGGTTAATAAATTATGAAGAATCATGAGAGCTCAGGTCAGAACTACCGTTCAGCAGAGAGATCATGACTCAACTTTTGGGTGTGTCCCCTTTAGAGGATCTTTTTTTACAACAGCATTGCTAAGCAATTTTATTGTCTTATCATATATGCTGAGGGTGATGCTATGTTTCAAGCATTGCAGAAAGTATTATTCGAGGACTAGGTCAGAACTTCCATTCAGCAGAAGTCCAAGAATAATACCCCAGATATCACTGAGTATAAAGACCTAGTATATCAGAAAAAGGAATCTTTCAAACAAGATTTCGGGGGTTACCCATATATCCGAGAGATGTTTCCCCACGATATAAGCAAGTTTGAAATTTAGGTTTATATCTCGTCACAATCTACTAAATGTGCAAAAACCTACTGGCACATCATCAGTGAGACCGTTTATCACTTTTAACTTTCCAATTCTTTAGCATGTTGTGATCGTCCACTGATGTATTATCATTTCCTCTTCTTGACAACAAAACTCATTTTTGTTTTATCATGTTTTTGTCTTTTTCAAATTTTCAAATGTTTTTGGATTTTCTAAAAATTCTTACTCCCCTAAAATGCAAACACATTTTAGAAAATTTGAAAACAAACTGTACAATAAAATGACAACCAATATCGAATCACCTCAATTCGCCATTCACTTGGCATAAACAATCAGAACTCCCCCTCACAACAAACCATTTTCTCATTAAGATTTCAAAACACTTAAGTTTGTTTTAATCAAAATGATTTTTCCGGAAAATAAGTTTGTTTTTACCACTTGTAAAGTTGGGGGATTGGTTCATCACATTGTTTTTCAACCACATGTAGGAAATCAGATACAACTTAATGTCCCTGATTTACCACTTGTAAAAACAATCCAATTAAGCATTTTCAACCAAACATCATTTGTTGGTTGAATTCTCAAGGTGCCGATTCCTACTCCTCGCTTACCAACCTGGGAGTTCCGGCAATTCACACTTATACAAAAAACAATTTTCAAACACAATATAAGAATGATGCTGATTCATGCTCCACGATTACCAACTTGGGAGCTCCGGCAAGTCAGGTTTTTACTCTTTGAAAAATATATCCACCCAAGCCTGACCTTCCTTGGGTGTCACCGAGTCATCATCACTCGGTTTCTTACCTCCCCTCTTCTTTTCGTAGAACTCTTTAACCCCTTTGACTTTTCGATCAATCATTTTTCCAACAATATGTTTTACAGTGGGGTTAAAGGCCTTGTCAACATCAAAAACCTTTTTGTCATCATAAAATTGATTTGATATCTCAACTTTACCAATTTTTTTTTTAAATTTTCAATCCGAAGTGGTGGAAAATTCTCATCATCCACAGTCAGAACTGATTTATCAACATTTTCTTTAATAACTTTTGGCTCCTCTGATTTTGTGGAATCAGATTCATCACCAGAACTGTTTCCTGAACCCTTAACAATCCATTTTTGATTTTTCAAATTTTCTTTTCTTTTATCCACATTCTTTGAACATTCACCAATTTCAAAGGTTGAATTTTCAAAGCTTGTAAACTTTTTGGTTGTTAGTTTAGTTTTCTCGATCACTTTCTCTTTTAGTTTACCAGAGACTTCCTATTTTGGTTTGAATGTCTTCGGACAGTCCCTAGCAATATGACCAACAGTTTTGCACTGAAAACATGTTCTCCTTTCAATCTTCTTTGGAACATCATTCTTCTTCAGTTCTTCTTGCTTCTTGGCAAGGAATTCTTGATTTGTCTGCTTCCAGAATGAACTCTTTTGTTCTTTCTCAGCACTTGTTCCTGAAACAAAAACAGTTTTTGATTTATAAGTTTTCTCATTTTTATAGTTTTTCGGTTGAATAAAACCAATACCTTTCTTTTTGAAATTACGATTATGGTTTGGTTTCTTTTGGAAACTATAACCACAATTGTAACCCATTTTCTTGTTAATTCTTTGTTGATCTCTTGAAGTGTATTGTTTAGATTTTCCGATAAGATTTAAATCTTTTATTTCAGAAATATTAATTTCTGTAATTTTGAAAACCTTTTGAATCATTTCAAATTTGACACTTCTTATTGGAAAAGCTTCATCAGAATATAATTTGTCAGAATTTCTCAAAGTATATGCCACTTTGAATAATTCATTATTCAAATTAGATTTTGAAATAAAAAACTCTTTATCATAAACCCGTTTGTCCTTTTTGACTGTTGACTTTGACGTATCGGACTCAGACTTTGACTTGGATTTGGACTCCGGTTTTGACTCCTCTATGTCATCTTTATCTAACACCTGATCGACCACACTTTTTATCAACTTTGACTCATGATCAGTGTCGGACGACGTATACGTGACATCAATATTTTCTGGCAAGTTATCCGACGGCCCAGACTCCCATTGTAAGTTTATTGCCTTTTTGACTCTTTCGGAATTTGGATTTCAAGGTAAAAATCCATTTTCGACCGGAGGCGGACATCTATTGTAAACCACACTTGGTTTCTTACCAGAAGTCTTCACTTCATCTTTTGTCACAGATTTCTTTTCTTCGAAAGTCTTCACTTCTTCAAACGTCTTCAATTCTTCCACAACCGGATAAATCCTGTCAACAACAAAAGTAGAACATGAGTAACTTTCTAATAATTTGTTAACTCTCTCGGTTTCTATTTTTTGTGTTGCCAACTTCAACTCCAAATCAGCACACTTCTTTATGTGAAAGTTGACATCATCCAGCTGTCTCAGATATGCTTTCTTCAGCGTATTCATTGCCACAACTTGTTCACCATTTGAATCAGTATACTTGTTAATTTCTCTGTTCATTGTATCATAGGATTCTTTCAATCTGTTTATATTGTGCAACAACTCATTGTTCTGCTTGATTAAAGAATCACAATTCATGCACTTTTCAGGAACTTTAACAGGTTCTGCATCAACTTTGACTTCAAATTCAGGAACCTCTTTGACTGTTCGGTTTGATTGTAAAAATTCAGCTCTTCTCTTTTTATCGGCTTTAGCTTCAGCTTTTAATCTCTCTTCCTCTTCTTCCTCTTCTTCAAGCTTTCTCCGTCTTGCTTCTGCAGCTTCCATGACTTTCCTGCACTTTTCAGCACATTTCAAATCATAAGCATTAGCAATGCAAGCTTTACCATTTGAATTGTCTTGATCTAGACAAAAATCGTCCCAATTGAACCCTTCAGCTAACTTTTCATCGTCTTGATCTGCCAGACACACTTTACTATTTGTTGGAATATATTTATCCCAGCTAAAATTATCATATTTTCCCTGATTTACTAGACACGCTCTTTTTGAACCTTCAACTACATCTCTCCCGTGAGCAGTTTGTGCCTGATGCGATGCTGGTGTTATTTGATGATAAATCGCCTTTTTGTGATAATCGTTGTTTCCAAAAGGATTCTGGGCTCCAGTAGCTTCACGATTTTTGCACTCTCTCTTGAAATGCCCCTTTTCCCTGCAACGAAAACATGTAACTTTAGATTTATCAAATCCTAAATTTGAAACACTCGCATCAAGGAAATCATTTCTTCCTGTAATTTGTTTAAACTTCTCAGCTCTTCTCATTACACTGGCCATGCACCATTTAATATCCATCAATTCCATTTCCTCAGCACCGATTTGATCGTAATCCTCTTTCGTGAGCATTGGATTACCGATCTTTCCAGCCACAAAACTACTATAAGACTCTAAAACCATTCCCAACAAAGACATTTGATTTTTAGCAACCACTTCAGTATAATCTTGATCATTTTCAAGACTTAGAACAATATTGCACTGAAGTTTTCTTCCATTCTTTGTTACTGAAATGTTTGGATCGTATGATGAAAATCTTGTGCTGCTTGATCCCTGGGATGATTTCTTTTCTGAAGAATCTTTTGCACTGTAAGCAGTTTCGACTTTTGGAGAAAAAATTGACTTTTCGTTGACACCACCTTTGTAATACAAGCTGATATCTTGTTCTCCATCGTAGTTCTTCATCCTGGCAATCTTTCTCTGCTCCATTTCTTGAGCTTCCAGATGTTTGATGAAGTCTCCCAGTGTCATGTTTTTATAATCTTTTCTGTTGGATCTCAGCATCATCAGAAACGTTCCCCAAGTTTCATGAGGTAGTGCATCTGCAAGTTTTTCAATCAATTCATCAGTATCCTTTTTAATACCAAGTTTTGTCATATTTCTCACTAAGTTACAATATCTATCAATTATTTGCTTGGTGTTTTCAGATTTTAAACCACAGAATAAATCAAACTCTTTCTTCATGAGAGACATCTTGTTTTTGAGCATATCATCACTTCCAACAAATTTTGCTTCCAATTCTGTCCAGATTGAGTAAGCAGTTCCATCATGTTGAAGCAGTATCAAGATATCTTCTTTTATCGCTTGCTGAAGCAGACTCACCATCAATTTCTCATCCCTATATTTCTTTTTATCTTCAGTACTAATTTCTCGAATTGTTTGCTGAATATTATTTGTTGTGGGTCTAACATATGGTTTTTCAGTGTGTTCCCACGCATCCAAATGATACGCTTCGACCCAATTGCCAAACCTTTCGGACCATCCATTGTAATCATCAATATCCATGAGTTTGGGTGGTTTTTGAGACGTCCCGGTGTCATTTTCATGCAAAGCACTCTGAGTGATTGTAATTGGACTAGCAAAAGCATTGTAGAACTCGTTCTCCATGTTTCGAATTTTCAAATGAGTCTTGTAAAATACCTGGAGATACAAACAAACAAAACAATCAGTTTAACCATTTGTCAATTATCTGAATAAGACTGTTACTTAGACTGGCGATTTTCTGTGCAGACTAAAGATTGTCCAATTGTACGGACTGCTATGACTCGGATCGAATTTGATTGACCTGACCCTTGAAACTTTTGAACTCCTTTAATGTGAAATGATAATTTTCAATCTGTGCAAACTGATCAATGACCAAACTTGTGTGTATTAAAATCACTTAGTGCAAACTGGATATTCTTGATGCAAACAACCTTTATTCATGAGTAACTTGACACCAAACTTTGATTTTAAAGGATGAAATGAATGAAATGATATGAATTAAACAATCTTAATTCTGTAACCACGTGCAATCCTTTATCACTTACTGAATGAATTTACAAAAGTATCAATATCACATGCACACAACAAAAACTGTCAGATCACATGCACTTTGATTATCCTTTTTGAGCTTAACCGATAATTCTGATTGGACCGTTTACTTCAACTCATGAATACTTCACATGGGCTGACATAATATTCATTGGACCGAATAGACTTTGTAGACAACTGAAATTCACGTGATGTCAGTATTTTCGATCTGAAATCAACATTAAAAGGACTGAACAACTTTCATGCGACCTTTCAAACGAACTACCCTTCAAACAAAAAACTGAAATCTTCATACGAACTGAGATTCAGACGAACTAGACTCTTATGCGAACTGGATTTTTTTTAAACAGACAGAAGTTTAGACGAACTGATTCAAACAAATTGGGTTTCAAGAGAACTGAGTTCAGACTTCAGACGAACTAGGTTCAGACGAGTTGAAGTTCAGACCAGTTGATGACCTTTATCCTTTTCAAACGGACTGAATTTTTTCAAACAAACTATGGTGCAAACTGGTGATACAAACTGAGTTATAAACGAACTAAAATATCCAAACGAGCTGAGATCAAACTTCAGACGAACTGGATTAAACGAACTATTTCAAAAGCAATAAAGTTCACTTCGTATGACCTTTCAAACGAACTAGGTACTTCGTATGATCTTTCAAACGGACTAGCTTACTTCGTGTGACCTTTCAAACGACCTGGATCTGATTCATACGAACTGAACATATTTTTGACAGATTTGAACAAGTTTTAGATCGAATTACGTTCTGATTTCTTCAAGGATTGTTCTCTAACAAACACCGAGCACAATGAATTGTTTTTCGTTCAATAACATCCACAGAATCGTCGTAGATCTGAGATCAAAGTTCCAGTTCGCGTGAACTGGATCTGATACAAACTGATCGAATTTTTGTAAAAATGATGAAGTTTTACTTTGTTTTAAAATCTGAAACTTTCACAGATTGATTAAAACACTCTTTCGCACAAAATACGTCAAAATCAAGCCATTTTATCCAGTAAAACTCTTTTAATTTAGAAAAATGTGAAGAATGGTGTAGAAGTGAGATGAAATCAAGCTGAAATCGATGGAACTCTTCCTCCTGAGCTCTGATACCACTTGTAGGATCGAGTAACGACCAAAACGAGTCAATCAGAAGTGTTCTAGACCAAAACGAAAGGCGGAAACAGACGTTTCGGTTTCGAATCAGCTTGATTTGCACTAGAAAGTAGTTTAATTATCTCTTGTATTGATATGAAAGTTTTACACGGTCTGGAGATACCTCGGCAGAGCTTCGCTACCGGAAATGTCAGAGTTACAAATGAAAACAACAAGTCCACTATTTATACTAAATCCACTTCGTTTGAACAATCATCTCCAGTTCGTATGAACTGGTCCAGTTCGTTTGAACTGTCCACTTCGTTTGAACTGTCCACGTCGTTTGAAGTGTCCACTTCGTTTGAACTGGCTTGTTCACCTCTGTTTCCTACTTATCTCAAACTGCGTGACTTGTTTTATCTATACTATTACAAGACTCGATACAAGACGAAGTCGACAGACGCATGCACCAACACAAACAACATTGACTCTGCGGAACTACTGGATGTCCATCCTGATGATGTTGAAGAAATGGATATCACTTGGCAAATGGCCATGGCAGTGTTTCGTGCCAAGAATTTTGTGAAGAGAACTGGTAGAAACAAATGGGAAACGGTTGATGGTGAGCTTGGTTGGAACAAGGCTAAGCTTAGATGCTATAACTGTCATGAGCTTGGACACTATGCTAGAGAGTGCAAACAGCCAAGAAGGGAAAGAGTCGATCCAAATGTTACTGTCACTGTTAGTTCAGCAGCTCGACCAGCTCCTAATGTTGTGTCAACCTCGAACATCACTGTCTCTCGTCCCACTCAAGGTTCAACCTCAAACACTGCTGTCAGAACTCAAGCTGTAGAATCTATTGTAAGTCCTGGAAATGCATTGGTGGTTCAGGAAGGATGGGGATTTGACTGGACTCAACAGATGAATGATCTGCAGATCACTACAGACACTCTATACCAGTCAAATCAAGCTCTTATGGCAGAAGTGAAAGAAGATGCTGACTCGGCCACTGAAGACGTTGAGGGAACGATTTATCATGCCCTCATGGCTCAAATGAATGACTACACTCCTTCTGAGGCTGAGGTATGTGTAGATGATGTTTGTTGCACTTTAAAATGTAAAGAGAAGGTAAAAGGGTTTAAGGAACAGGCCGAATCATTACTATGCAACTTCAATATACCAGATCCAGTAGTTATGAAGTTAAAAAGAAACTGGATGGGTATAAGGATATGGTGGAAGCACAAAAATGCGATATTCAAAAGTTGCATAGTGATTTAAGCGAAGCGAACTGTTAATATCTCCACTTCAAGGAGCTATCTGAAAAATTAACTGTTGAATTAAACGACTTAAAATCAACTTTCAAAAATACTGAATTTAATTTTAAAAAGTTTGATGTTTCAAGCGAAAAAGTCGAGAAAATGATAAATCAACAGTTAAAGTATAGCAAAAAGGAAGTGAAGAATAAAGGGTTGGGTTTTGTTTGCATACCTCCACCTTATAACCACAACTATTCCTCAATTCCAATGACTGAAGAGGAGAGAGACAATTTACCCAAGATGGAATATGGAAAACCAGAGGATAAGAAACCTAAGCATGTCAAGCCTCGCAAGATAAAAATCACTAGGCCTGATAATACTGAAGTCATTTTAGAAAAGTAGGCTTATAAACAAACGTTTGTTAAATCAGAAAATGTTTTAAATCACACTGAAACCCTAAATTTTGAGAAAAAATGTAAGCGTTGATAAACATTTTCAAGTGTTGGAAAAAGAAGAGTCATGTGAGTTACAACAACATTTTGAAAATAAATCAGCAACACAAGAGCCTGAGGCAAGAGAACCTAGAGTTAATGTGTTAGTGCATGGAATGTCTGTTGACTTCGTCTACATCAAGTCTTAGGTCAATATGGGTCAACATAAGGTTTAGAATGTCAAAATCATGAAATATGTTGGCAGGTTCGCTTATATGACCATAAGTCTGGTTCGCTCCTAGGTACATAGCTGGTTCGCTTATAGGTACATAGGTCTGGTTCGCTTTTGTGTCATGTGGCTGGTTCGCTTTTGTGGCAGTCCACATAAGCGATCCACACACACTATATATAGGTTGATGTTGTGGTAATTTGTAACAGTTGGAGCGAACCTAGATGATTGTTGCTGGAACGAAACTCTGTCAAAACAATATCAGAATGCAATAAAGAGATAGAAATTAGAAAGGAATAGCTGATGTTACTTTACGTGCATTGATTCCGCCTTTACACGTGAAGATGAGCTACTCGGTCTGACTTTTCGGGTCAAGGAACGGTCCAACAAGTGGTATCAGAGCTTCAGGACGAGAAGTTCATACTACATCAGCCGATTCGATTCTATTATCTGATTTCTACTCAATTTCTGTTTTATTTTTTCGGATTATACAAGTTTCATCGGACAGAATGATCTGAAATTCAAGCATATTGAGCGAAATTAGTTGTTAATCAATTCGTAACAGTATCAGACCTTAAATCACGATAAAAATCAATCAATTTCATCAAAAACGCGATCGGTTCTCGGACAGAATATTCAAACTTAGATCTGGAACGAATTAGTGGTCGGAATTGAACGAAAATCAAATCATTGTGATCGGAATTAAGAGTAGAATAATCCTTGAAAGTTTCAGATCCAAATTCCTAGTAGTTTAGGAGAAATCTAAGATTTTCAGTTCGATTTCGCAGGTTCGCTCATACGGACATTGATCTGGTCCGCTTATCCGGACATTGACCTGGTCCGCTTATCCGTACATTAGCTGGTCCGCTCGAACGAACAGCTTGTGTGGTTCGCTTATCTGGACATCTGTTGGTTCGCTCGAACGAACATCTGCTGGTTCGCCCGAACGAACATCTGCTGATCCGCTCAAAAGGACAACATCTGATTCGCTCGAACGAACTTTAGTCTAGTCCGCTCGAACGAACAAAGTCTGGTTCGCTCGAACAGACATTGTCTGGTTCGCTCATTAGTAACCTGTTTGATTCACTTATCTGTCACGTGCACAGATCGGTAATTCACTGTTACGTATTCAGTTCGTTTGAACTAATTGTTTGTCTGTATTGCAGGTGATTTGAGGTGATTTATAAGGTGCAAATACCGAGAAGTTGAAACATTGTGGACTTTGAACTAACAAAAATTTTTGAATCATGTCCTTTAACGAAGAAAGTGTGGTTAAAATGTTTGACGAAAAGGAAAATGATAATCTTGAAAGATTGAATGATTGGTATAGTAGATTTTGGTTTAACGCGAGAGAAAATGGGAATAAGCATGTTTGGGTTAATAGACTTGAAAATTTTTGTTGCAAGAAACATGAACCGTTGAATGAGTTGGTAACCCGGTATGATCAATTACTTGCAAATTTAAAAGCGAATGAGATAAGAATGTCAGATGCTGAACAGATATCAAAATTTGCAGATGTATTACCGGCTGAATGGAATGAATTCTTGACTAACCTGAAAAAGGATTATAGATTTTCAAATTTGAGTCTAAGAGAATTCATCGATAAAATTAAAACACACAGTTATGAAAATGAAAAGAAAAAGAAGAAGTTGATAGATGAAATAAACGAGGATTTAGGAAAGATAGATTTGGATGTGATCATTGAAATGAGAAAACGAATCACTGTGTGTCTTGCAGCAAAAAATGTTATGAGATACGATATTAAGAGGGGTTGTTATATTGATGAAAATATGAATCCTCTTGATTTTGTTAAAATTTTCTGTGCAGGAACATACAAGATGGAAACAAAGAAAGAAGTTGATGATGGAAAGATGAATGGAAAATGCTCGAAATGCGAAAAATCAGAAACAGACAATGTCAAACTTCTGAAGAATGTAGAAAGTTTAACATTGGAAATCAAAAGCTTGAAGGATGAGAAAGAATCTGATAGTAAACAGATTCTTGAAATGAGAGAAAATTGTGAAAAATTGATGTCGGAAAATGTCAAACTGTTGAGTGGTTTGGACAGTTTGACATTGGAAATTAAATATTTTAAAGAAAAAGAAAATGTTGTTGAAAATGAAAAATTAAAAATTGAAAAAGATTTTCAAAATCTAATAAAGATTTTAGAAGATGAGAGAGATATTTTTGGTAAAGATAATCTTCAAAAACAAATTGAAATCAATTCTCATCTTGCTAAAATCATTCAGCTTGAAAAAGAAGCAGAAAAAGCTCGAATTAAATTCAAAGAGCTTGAGAATAAATTGAAAGGTTTTGTGAATTCTACTTCACATACTTGTTCAAAACCGATCAATTCTGTTCCAATAAGTGACAATGTCACAAATTTTGACAAAGTCAAAGTCAAAATTGAAGATTGTGATGAAATATCTGATGATGAAAAAGAAAAGAAAAGAAAAATATTTTTAGATTTACAAGAAAAATTTAAAAATACTGTTTTGCAATCTACTGAAATAGGTGAATGCTCTAAGCAAAAACCTGTTAAGAAGAGTGTAGAACAGAAACAAAAAGATAAAAATTTGAAAAATCCTAAAATTGAAAATAAAAGCTCATCAGTTAAGTCATCCAATCATTTTGAAAAATCACAAAAATCTGAAAATAAAAACTTACAAAATGATGGTAATAAGTGGTGCAGGTTTGACCACAGTGCTTCAAAGCCAAATCAGGTTTTCAGGAGGAGTGATAATCACCACAAAGCCAGACAATGTTATGATCTAAGCATATGGTGTGAAAGTGGTGAATGGTACGATAACAGAGTGTGTTACTCTTGTGGTGTGAAAGGACACATTGCTGTTAACTGCCAGAATTGGAGTTATGAGACGAGAAGATGCTATAATTGTCAAATCAGAGGGCATATTGCCAGAGATTGCCCAAGGAGATCAATGGGAAGATCGAGGGTTGAATCTCAAAGAATGGCAAAGAAGCCAGTCAACGTCAAGCCCTATGAACAGAAGGTTCTAAAACCTAAAGTTCAGGATCAGATAATTCAAGAAAAGAAAGTTAAACTTTCACAGGGGCAGAAAGACAGACTGCGAAAGAAAAGGAAGAAGGCGAGAGAGTATCTCGAGAAAATTTTGTCTTCGGGTTCAAAGGACAAATTGAATAAAAGTTCTGATGAATCAATGCACTCGACTGCAAAGCAAAGTAAATTGAATTCTTCAGATGCAAATCTGAGGACAAAAGAGAAAAAGGAGAAAAAGAAGGTTGTCGGCGATGAATCTGGCTTATCCAAGACAGACAAGCCACCATCAGGCAATGATTTTGGTTCATCAAAGCCAGAGGAGCCTAGTGTTGAGGTAAAATCTGAGAATTCAGGTTTAACAATGGATGATGAAAATTTTCCATCATTGTTGAACAAGAATTCAAAATCACCCAAGACTGGTCAGGCTTGGGTGAAACTTTTCAAATAGAAAAATCTGACTTGCCGGAGCTTCCAGGTTGGTAAGTGTGAAGCAGGTATCGGCATCATTCTTGAGAAATTCACAGGTTGGTAACTGTGATATTTCGAATTACATGTGGTAAATCAGGGACATTAAGTTGTACTTGATTTTCTACTAGTGTTTGTTGTTGACAAGGGTCTTAATTGTTAATTCTTTAAAATGATTGGAAACGAACAATGTGATGAAACCCCGAGTTTGTGAAAAGACAAACAAAACTAATTTTCCGGAAAAACCATTTGATTAAAACAAACTTAAGTGTTTTGAAATCTAAATGGGAAAATAGTTTGTTGTCAGGGGGAGTTCTGATTGTTTATGCCGAGTGAAGGGCGAATTGAAGCGATTTGATATCAGTTTGTCATGTTTTTTGTATAGTTTGTTTTCAAATTTTCCTAGAAAATCAAAATTGAAACATATTTTGATTTTAGGGGGAGAAAAATTTTAAAAAAATTAGAAAATTTGAAAAAAAAAAAACATTGAAAAAACAAAAAAATGAGTTTTGTTGAGAAAAGAGGAAATGATAGAAAATCAGTGAACTATCACAGCATGCTAAAGAATTGTAATGTCAATTGTGATAAACGGTCTCACTAAAGATGTGACGGTAGGCTCAGCTAGACTAGTAGATTTGCGATAACGATACAAACATAAATGAAAAAGCCTAGTTCTAGTGGGAAACACGGTCAAAACCATAGTACTTGGTTTTGTCCTTCTTGACTGTGTACCTACTCAGTAATCGCTGATTGTCGAAAGACATAAAACTGGTTAAGTTTGTGAACTTTCACAACTTTGCTGAAAAGTCGCTGTGATTGTGCATTTTATTTTGCAAAGATTTAAACTTGTTTTATTTCTTTATTTTGTTTAAGCATCGGACATCCTCTGCGTATACGTGAGTATCGACCTGGATGTTGTTGCCTAAACGTTCTGCTTTATTTTCTTTGGTGTTTTGTTTAAGCTTTGGATCACCTCTGCGTATACGGGAGTATCGACCTGGTGGTTAAAGCCTAAACAACTTCAACTTATTTTTATTTTCTTATTTTGTTTAAACATTGGACTTTCTCTGCGTATACGGAAGTATCGACCTGATTGTTAATGTTTAAACATTCTGCTTTGTTTTTTGCACAATTCACAGTTGAAAAAGTTTAAAGGCATTACTTGAGTCAGTGTATTACATGATGAGGGGATATGCTGAGATCGTGGGGTCCATAAGAATTTTAGTGCTATCTTAATATACCTTAACGTATCGGTAAGCAGATTGAAAGTTTTTAGATTGAGTTTATGTGGACAACAATATCGTCAATCAATGTGAATCGTTTAGAACTGAAAATGTTTAAAGCTTAACGGTGCTAGTGATTGGTTTCATGAACTGATATGATCCTCTTACACAAACTCACAAAAATATTGTTTGTACATATTTGTTTACTGCATTTCTGTTAAGATAAAAAATCCAAAAAGATTTTTGGAGTATTTTAGCATAAAATTTTGAAAATTCAAAAAGATTTTCGACAACTGATGTTGAAGGACTGATATTTAAAATTCCAAGTGCTAAATGTGACAACTCGAATTTCCGACATTCTTTATTCGTATTTAATGCACGTTGACTTTGACTATATGGATGTGTTATGATAAAACCTAGTGTGTTTGCATGGTTATGTGTGATTGTATAACATGTGTACTGTCTGTAGAACTTAAACTGTTAAGAACCCGACGAAACACAAGGTTGTTTCGTCATAACCCATTCCGACGAAACAGGCTATTTCGCCATGAACATTCCGACGAAACAGAAGTCTGTTTCGCCGGCCCAGTAACTCACGAAGCCCAGCTTGGGCCCAGAACGTTATTCTGAGTTTATTTACGTAAAACATCATCATTTTACACTTTCTATCAACACCACCGAAACCCTAGAGCTCTCTTACTGTGACGGCAAGCTAGAACCCACTAGAAACTCTTGTGCGACCAAAACCATCATCTCGGTTAGTAATCCTATGTGTCTTGATTGATCTCTCATCCATGTATGTGTTTCTGTGCCATGTGATTCTGCTAGGTTGATGTATAATTGTAACTGACACATGTTAAATATTAGGGTTCTTGTTATGATGGTGACGATATAGATTTCGATATGAATATTGTAGTCGGATATAAATGGTTTTATGCGAAACATAATATGATTGAATATTCGGTTCTGGATGTTGTTATTATAACATGATTCTGAATGCAAGTTAGCATCTTGATAGGGTTTGATGATGTGATGTTATAATCGATATATTGTATACGTAAACTAGGGTTCATGCTAGACGTTAAAGTGGTCCGATGATTATACTATGATGAGGTTAATATGATTCTGTGTTGAATGATTACTGCATGATTGATAAAATTGATATCGGCTGCTAATATGATTAGGGTTTCTGCGTTTTTCGTAACTGCTGTAACGGTGTCTACGAATCAGACATTCGACGAAACAGGAATCTCGGCGAAACAGAATGTGTTTCGCCAAGAGTCGTCGACGAATTAGAATCCTGTTTCGCCAAGCAAAGCCACGACGAAACAGAGTGTGTTTCGTCACTATATGTGTTTTGCCAACTTATGTGTTTCGTCAACTTATGTGTTTCGCCGAACTGTGCAGTAAACTGAGTTAATTCTGTTAAGCGTTAACTGGGATATTTAACTGCTGTTAAGTGTAGCCATCTTGTATATGATTGTGATTACGTGTTACATGTTTTTACGTGCACAACTTGAACACAAACTGATTTCACATACGTACATACTTTAGGACGTGATTGATTTACCTTGAGCACATACTTAGCATACCGAGCAAACCAAGGTGAGTTCACACTCTTACCAAGGCATGGGATTCCCCAGTTGGGTTGGGAATGGGATTGAATGATTACCTGTACTTACATGAACACTAGACTATTTACCACGGTCCTCGGATTGGGAAGGATGCCCGTGCCAAATTCTACGCAAAGCCTACGTACTGTCCTCGGATTGGGAAGGACACCAGCACTAAACCTACGTAAAACCTACGTACTACCGTCCTCGGATTGGGAAGGACGCCAGTGCTAAACCTACGTACTACCGTCCTCGGATTGGGAAGGACGCCAGCGCTAAACCTACGTACTCGCTACGTACTGTCCTCGGTTGGGAAGGGCACTTACATAAAACCTGCGTAAACCTATACCTACTACTATCCTCGGATTGGGAAGGATACTTATGATTACGAATAGTCTAGGGGATATATACCATGGGAAGCCCCCACCAATAGAACTACTATCGGCCCAGTAGAGCCACATGTTACATACGAACTTACTATTATGCATTTACTTTCTGTGAACTCGCTCAACTAGTTGTTGATCCTCTGTTACATGCCTTGCAGGACCTTAGGTACATATGGAGCTTGCACGGGAGGCGTAGTCGTTGTGGGCAAGGATCTTGAATACTTGTTTAGACTTTATGACATTTCATACTTTATTATGTTGGGTTTAATTATACGCTTCCGCTATTCAGTGATAACATACTTATGTTTTGGAACACCTTTCATATGGATTGGTTTGATTAAATTGCAATTACTTTTACTTTATACATTGTTCTATATGATTGGTGGCTTGATCCTGGTCAGTCACGCTCCCAAGCGGTGATACTCCGCAGGTGGATTTTGGGGGTGTGACAGATTGGTATCAGAGCCATTGGTTATAGAGAACTCGGTTTTAATATGGGGAAAATGATTTTATTAAAACCAGACTATAACCAGAACTGTGCTCTCAACGATCCACAACGACGCTTCGCTCCACGTGCAAGACTCGACATCCTAGGTAATAAGGTTTATGTTTATTGCCTACATACTAGAATTACATAGAACTTTGCTCGTGGTATGCTTAGATTACATTGCTCACTATTTGTTGTTGCATGAGAACACTTGTGTGCTCACTCTCTTCTGTCATCGCACTATTCGCGAACCTATCTCACTTACGTTATCTTTCCTATGAAGATCATGTCTGGACGTATCAACATGACTCAGGACCAGTTGACGGCCCTCATTAACGAACGAGTTGCCGCGGCAGTTGCAGCCGCACAAGCAGGAGGTATACCCTGCAGTTACAACTCACACTAGGATCCTTAGATCCTACATTCCTAAATCAACTCTCGTGTTTAAACTTGTCCTAATTCTTTTACACAACAGGTCAAGCACCTGTATGCACTTTCAAGATTTTCATGGACTGTCGTCCATCCACTTTCAGCGGCACCGAAGGAGCCGTAGGTCTCCTGCACTGGTTTGAAAAGATAGAGTCTGTGTTTGAGATGTGTGAATGCCCTGAGGCATGCAGGGTGAAGTATGCTACCGGTACCCTCGAGGGTTTAGCCCTCACATGGTGGAAAGCACAGGTCCAAATACTGGGGTTGGTTGCTGCTAACGCCACCCCATGGAACAATTTCAAAGAGATGATCAAGGAAGAATACTGCAGTCGAGATGATATTCACAAGCTGGAGGTCGAGTTTTTCAACCTCAAGATGACAGGGTCGGAAATTGAGGCGTATACACAGAGATCGAATGAGCTTGCATTACTGTGTCCTACTCTGGTGGACAAGCGTATCGAACTTTATCTTAAGGGTCTGGTGCCAGAGATCCAGAGTCATGTGACTTCAGCAAATCATGCCACTTACCACCAGGTTGTTCAGCTGGATCACCGTCTCACTGATCAAGCGGTGGAGCAGAACCGGTTGCCCAAACGCATCAACGCTACCCCTACAGCTACTACTTCGGTTACTCCTGCTACTCCCAGTGACAGCAAGCGAAAATGGGAGGGGGACTCCAGCAAGGGATCAGCTTCAGTTCAGCCCCAAGTTCAGCAACGAAAGACTGACAACTACCAGAGCCCTAGTCAGCACTCTTCGGGCAGTCACAAGCAGGGTGGTTATCGAGGGAACCTCCCAAAGTGCAACATCTGCAACAAGCACCACAATGGCCAGTGTAACAGGGGTCGTTGTCAAAGGTGTTTCAGGATGGGCCATGAGGCCAAGGATTGTAGGAGCCCACAGCCTGTAAATCAGAATCAGCCGCAGCAGCAAGCACGGCAAAATCAGCAACAGGGTAACAAAGGATGTTTTCAGTGTGGCGCCGAAGGTCATTTCAAAAGACACTGCCCTCAGCTAAACCGAAACCAGAACAACAACAACCAGGGCAATGGGAACAACAACAACGGTGGGGACAATAACAACAATGGTGCTAGAGGCCGTATGTTTGTGATCGGTCAGGGTGATGCGAGGAATGATCCCAACGTAGTTATGGGTAAGTTTCTTCTTGACGACTTTTATGTTACAGTACTATTTGATTCTGGTGCGGATACAAGTTACATGTCTCTAAAAGCTAGTGAAATGTTAAAACGTGCACCAACTCTCTTAAACACCAAACATGTTGTAGAATTAGCTAACGGTAAAAGCCTAGAGGCCACACACATAGTTAAAGGGTGTAATCTTATCCTCGCTGGTCAGACTTTCTCCATAGATCTCATTCCTATAACCTTGGGTAGTTTTGACGTCGTCATTGGTATGGATTGGTTTGATTAAATTGCAATTACTTTTACTTTATACATTGTTCTATATGATTGGTGGCTTGATCCTGGTCAGTCACGCTCCCAAGCGGTGATACTCCGCAGGTGGATTTTGGGAGATTTTATGCAAAGAGAAAGTTATTCGTATTCCTCGGTCGGGCAAGGAACCTCTCGAAGTTCAAGGCGACAAGAGTGGTGTCGTGAGTGGCATCATCTCCTTTTTGAAGGCTCAGAAGTGTTTACGCAAGGGGCACACTGCTATATTAGCACTCGTTACAGATACCTCGAAGAAAGAGAAAGAGATTGAAGATATTCCTGTAGTACGTGACTTTCCTCAAGTGTTCCCTGAGGAATTACCTGGGTTACCGCCTCATCGTCAAGTCGAATTCCAGATCGAGCTCGCTCCAGGAGCAGCACCCATAGCTCGAGCGCCTTATCGTTTGGCTCCAACTGAATTGGAAGAACTGTCAAAGCAGCTACAAGAACTCTTGGAAAAGGGTTTTATACGTCCTAGGTCTTCGCCTTGGGGAGCCCCAGTGTTATTCGTAAAGAAGAAAGACGGTACGTTCAGGATGTGTATAGACTACCGCGAACTCAACAAGGTGACGATCAAGAATCGTTATCCTCTTCCGCGCATAGATGATTTATTCGACCAGCTGCAAGGGTCGAGTTACTACTCAAAAATAGACTTAAGGTCAGGATATCACCAGCTGAGAGTCCGGGATGAGGACGTCTCCAAGACAGCGTTTAGAACACGCTACGGCCACTATGAGTTTATGGTCATGCCATTCGGGCTAACGAACGCGCCTGCCGTATTTATGGATCTTATGAACAGGGTGTGCAAACCCTATCTCGACAAGTTCGTCATTGTTTTCATCGACGACATTCTGATTTATTCGAAAAGTCAGGAGGAACACGAGCAGCACCTACGACTTATACTGGAACTTTTACGAACAGAACAGCTATACGCTAAGTTTTCCAAATGTGACTTCTGGCTTCGTGAAGTCCACTTCTTAGGCCACGTGGTGAACAAGGATGGGATTCATGTAGATCCATCCAAGGTGGATTCGATCAAGAACTGTCCTGCACCTCGCACACCGACAGAAATACGCCAATTCTTGGGTTTGGCGGGTTACTACAGAAGGTTCATCAAAGACTTCTCAAAGATCGCTCAGCCGCTTACACTGTTGACGCAGAAGGGTGTTGTTTATCGTTGGGGTAACGCACAGGAAACAGCATTCCAACACTTAAAGGATAGACTCTGTAGCGCACCTATCCTTTCACTGCCTGAAGGCACGGACGGTTTTGTAGTCTACTGCGACGCATCTATCCAAGGTCTTGGATGTGTATTGATGCAAAGGGATAAAGTTATTGCTTATGCTTCGCGCCAACTTAAGATTCACGAACGAAACTACACTACGCATGATTTAGAGCTGGGAGCGGTTGTTTTTGCACTTAAGATATGGCGACACTATTTGTACGGTACCAAATGTGCTATCTACACTGACCACAGAAGCCTCGAACATATATTCAAGCAGAAGGAACTGAATATGCGACAGCGACGATGGGTCGAGCTGCTAAACGACTATGAATGCTCAATCAGGTACCACCCAGGCAAAGCCAATGTTGTGGCTGACGCCCTCAGTCGGAAGGACACCGCGCCTAAGCGCGTACGAGCCTTACAACTCACTATACAGTCTAGTCTTCCTTCCCAGATACGAAATGCTCAGGTGGAAGAATTGAAACCAGAAAATGTCAGGGCTGAAGCCCTACGTGGCTCAAGACAACGTTTAGAACAGAAGGAAGATGGAGCTTATTACGTAACAGGACGCATTTGGGTCCCACTGTACGGCAACTTACGCGAGCTGGTAATGGATGAAGCTCACAAGTCTCGCTACTCGGTACACCCTGGTTCGGATAAAATGTACCACGATATTAAGACTACATATTGGTGGCCCAGCATGAAGGCCCACATAGCCACATACGTTAGTAAATGCTTGACTTGTGTGAGAGTCAAGGCAGAATATCAGAAACCGTCAGGACCACTCCAGCAACCTGAGATACCACAATGGAAATGGGAGCAAATTTCCATGGATTTTGTTACTGGCCTACCTAGATCTCAGCGCGGAAATGATACTATTTGGGTGATCGTGGATCGGCTCACAAAGTCTGCTCACTTCTTAGCTATCAAAGAAACAGACAAGTTCTCTACCTTAGCAGACATTTACTTAAAAGAAGTGGTCTCGAGGCACGGAGTGCCCACCTCCATCATTTCTGATCGTGACGCACGTTTTACTTCAGAGCTGTGGCAAGCAATGCATAAATCTTTTGGCTCTCGTTTAGACATGAGCACGGCGTATCATCCTCAGACCGATGGGCAATCTGAGCGCACTATTCAAACTTTAGAAGACATGCTTCGGGCGTGCGTAATTGATTTTGGCAATGGTTGGGAGGAACATTTGCCACTCGTGGAATTTTCATACAATAACAGCTACCACACCAGCATTAAAGCTGCACCATTCGAGGCACTGTACGGGCGTAAGTGCCGGTCACCTCTCTGTTGGGCAGAGGTGGGAGAAAGTCAAATCACAGGTCCAGAAATGGTAGTTGATACTACTGAAAAGATTGCTCAAATACGACAACGCATGGCGGCAGCTCGTGACCGTCAGAAAGTATACGCTGATAAAGACAGGAAACTACTCGAATTCCAGGTTGGGGATCGAGCGCTACTTAAAGTTTCACCCTGGAAGGGTGTGGTTCGTTTTGGCAAACGCGGCAAACTCAATCCACGATACGTCGGACCTTTTGAAGTTATTGAGAAAATAGGCAAAGTGGCCTACAGATTGAACTTACCACCTGAACTCAGTGCAGTTCACAATGTCTTTCACGTGTCGAATCTGAAGAAATGTACGTCAGATGAGACCCACGTAGTTCCCTTGAAGGAACTCACTATCGACGAACGGTTGAACTTCGTCGAGGAACCTGTTGAAATCACGGACCGGGATGTTAAGGTCCTCAAGAACACGAGAATCCCTCTTGTACGAGTTCGTTGGAACTCCCGCCACGGCCCAGAGTTCACCTGGGAGCGCGAAGATCAAATGGAACTCAAATATCCCCAGTTATTCGGAACCAATGCAACTACTACTGAGGCTGAAGCCACCAATGCAGAATTTCGGGACGAAATTCCAAATCAACGGGGGGATAATGTGACACCCCAAGAAAACCAGTAATCTTCGCAAACATGCTCGGGGAGCCGCGATACAATTCAGGTAAACAACGTCACACCATTAGCTTTCCTCAGTAACCGCATGCTAAATTTCGGGACGAAATTTCTTTCAAGTTGGGGATAATGTGACAACTCGAATTTCCGACATTCTTTATTCGTATTTAATGCACGTTGACTTTGACTATATGGATGTGTTATGATAAAACCTAGTGTGTTTGCATGGTTATGTGTGATTGTATAACATGTGTACTGTCTGTAGAACTTAAACTGTTAAGAACCCGACGAAACACAAGGCTGTTTCGTCATAACCCATTCCGACGAAACAGGCTATTTCGCCATGAACATTCCGACGAAACAGAAGTCTGTTTCGCCGGCCCAGTAACTCACGAAGCCCAGCTTGGGCCCAGAACGTTATTCTGAGTTTATTTACGTAAAACATCATCATTTTACACTTTCTATCAACACCACCGAAACCCTAGAGCTCTCTTACTGTGACGGCAAGCTAGAACCCACTAGAAACTCTTGTGCGACCAAAACCATCATCTCGGTTAGTAATCCTATGTGTCTTGATTGATCTCTCATCCATGTATGTGTTTCTGTGCCATGTGATTCTGCTAGGTTGATGTATAATTGTAACTGACACATGTTAAATATTAGGGTTCTTGTTATGATGGTGACGATATAGATTTCGATATGAATATTGTAGTCGGATATAAATGGTTTTATGCGAAACATAATATGATTGAATATTCGGTTCTGGATGTTGTTATTATGACATGATTCTGAATGCAAGTTAGCATCTTGATAGGGTTTGATGATGTGATGTTATAATCGATATATTGTATACGTAAACTAGGGTTCATGCTAGACGTTAAAGTGGTCCGATGATTATACTATGATGAGGTTAATATGATTCTGTGTTTAATGATTACTGCATGATTGATAAAATTGATATCGGCTGCTAATATGATTAGGGTTTCTGCGTTTTTCGTAACTGCTGTAACGGTGTCTACGAATCAGACATTCGACGAAACAGGAATCTCGGCGAAACAGAATGTGTTTCGCCAAGAGTCGTCGACGAATTAGAATCCTGTTTCGCCAAGCAAAGCCACGACGAAACAGAGTGTGTTTCGTCACTATATGTGTTTCGCCAACTTATGTGTTTCGTCAACTTATGTGTTTCGCCGAACTGTGCAGTAAACTGAGTTAATTCTGTTA